>CM040451.1:16718774-16773624 GCA_022749755.1 Azadirachta indica | reverse complement strand
CAAAGATTTCAAACGTAATATACCATTATCTTATATGCGAAAGTAATTAAGAGACCTGTTTGTGTTGCAGTGGATAGACATATTTGAAGCTCAATTGGCCGAAGCTAAATGGTTTAGCGAGGGATATGTGCCCACCCAAGAGCAATATTTGACAAATGGAGTGACAACAGGAGGTACTTACATGGCATTGGTGCATGCTTTCTTCCTCATGGGACAAGGTGTTACCAAAGAAACATCCTCATTGATGCAGCCATATCCTAATCTCTTCTCTTCCTCAGGCAAAATTCTTCGGCTCTGGGATGATTTGGGAACTGCCAGGGTATGTAACTTGAGCATATTATATTTATGTGTTTGAAATTAAAATAGTTAACAAGCATTTATTTATTTATTAACATTTTGCAACAACTTGTTTTTGTGTGTTAGGAGGAGCAAGAGAGAGAAGACGTTGCATCGAGCATAGAATGTTACATGAGAGAGCAGACTGTTTCGTGTGAAGAAGAAGCGAGGAGACACGTAAGACAACTTATCCGCAGCTTATGGGTAGACCTGAACGGTGTGTTAATGGATCCAGTTGCCGCATTATTGCCTTTGTCGATAGTCAACGCTTCATTGAATCTTGCTAGAACTGCTCGAGTTGTGTATCAACATGGTGATAATAGTAATGTTTCCAGCGTCAAAGAGCATGTGCAGACATTGTTCTACAATCCCATTACGTTTTAACAATCTCACGTCTGATCACATTGTATAATCTTCGGAGTTTGATCTAACAGTTATCCTGGATGGATCAAATCAAAGCATAAGTACATATGAAATTAATTCATATTTCATAGTCAATCGAGGATATATATGTGTGTGTACTGTAATGAAATGTAGTCAGGAATTCTGTATGTACACCAAATATGCAATTAAATTGAGTTCAACATTGAAATCATCAGTAATTCTACATTATAAGGTTATTTATATTCATTTAAACATTTCTGATATATTAAAATCTCATCATTTGATACGAAATCTTAAGACGAATTGATGCATGTTAATTTACTTCCACATGAATGCAACAAACTATTGGAAAAATATGAAAATGTAAATGTAATAATGAAACGATTTATATATTTAATTTTTTTCAATGTCATGAATATATAGTATAGTTAGTCTACATTGATTAAATTATTTCATAAAGTAAAAGAATGATATATAAATATTAATGAAGTACAACTACTCAATTTTAGAGATCGTCAAAATTTTAAGGAGTTTAGGATTTTATAGAATTCGTTTTAAATGGAATAAAATTAGAATAATATAATAGAGAATAGGGTGGGAAATAAGATAAGATTAATCCTCGTATTGTTAATAGAGTGGAGAACGGTTTAGTACTCTCCACTCCACTTCTGCTCCATTCTCCATCTATATAATAAAATATTATAATATATTATTTTTAAAATATATATATACTGATAATATTTAATTAAACAATATAATTTTTATCCTATCAAGTATTTACATTTTAGTATAATTATTACGTATACATAACATTATAATTTATTAATAATATTTTTAATTAACATTTATTATAAATTAAAATAACAAAAATAAATGGAGATAAAAAATTTATCCTTCATCACCACCGCATTAACTTTTATTAAAAAGTAGGAATCAAAATTAAAAAAAAATTGGTAAATGGAAAATACCTAGCCACCCTTCACCCGGCTCAATTGCTATCCCTACTTATTTTCTTCAAAATATATATATGAAATTGATAACTCGAATGATATTAGTTGGTTTTTTTTTAGTAAAAAACTAAAAATTCATTTAAAAAATATTTAAGTGTACCGTTGTGCGTCCCCTATAGTCAGATTTGAAACAGTGATCACAATATTTTCATGTTCACTTTTAACGGTAGTCGGTATTGGATTAAAATGTTACAGTTAGTGAAACTGTATCACGTTTTGTAATTTTGCTAAAGGTATGCCATTATCCCATTTTCAACAAGATCACAGAAATTTGTCACTTACCGAAATTCACCATTCTGCCTTCGGTCGCGCCTTCGCCGTTCTGTTCTGCCTTTCCGTTGTTCGTCAGCCATCACTAATTCGCTAATTAAGCACCAGTGTTGTTTTTTCATTTTTCATCTATTTATTCTTTATATTTCATTTTCGCCGAGTCAGGCAAGGTCTCTCTCTGACTAGTAGACCGCCAGCCGTCGCCAACTGATAGGCTCTCAGCGTCACTGTCGGCTCGCCATCGCCAGCAGAAACCGGCAAGGTACTGTTCTGGAGTCTCAATTTTGATTTTAGTTTTGTTTAAATCCAAGAGCATGATTGAATTTGATGGATTATTATAGGCCATTGTTATCAGTCTATTTACCAAACTAGAGTTACGTAGTTACTGAGTATGATCAATTTCAATTTTAAGCTAATATATAGTGGAGATTTACTTGCTGTTCATTTATATATTGTCCTCTTGCCGATGGTTCTAATGACTAGTCTTTTCGTGATTTCCTACTTAATTTACTTGCTGAACGTTGTTGTAGACAAAATTGTGTAATACGTTTCAAAGTCTCATAGCTACTTGTGTTTTCTATTTGCTTAAGCGATGAGGAATAATTTGAGAAGAAATGAATTTATTTTCTTTCTTAATATCTTATGAAAGCATTTATGTAGCCATGAAAGATTCTTGTGGTCAATGAAATGTGAAACTAATGTCTGCTGAGCCAATAGATTCAATCAAAAACTTTAATGAGCTGTCACCTGAATGGCAACGTTCAGGTGAATTGCAACATAGATAATTTTACTTTCACCTTTTTTTTCTTAGTATCTGTGATTTTAAAAATGTTAAAATTGATGGTGTTCAATGTTGGATGACAGATGGGAGAGCTAGTGGTTGATAAACATGTAAAATATATTATATCAGTCGAAAAGGTGAGTTTTACTTTCCTATTCTTAGATACATATATGTTAATATGTGTTATGCTTTTAAGGAGGGTTATCAAACTTTTACAATCATGAATTTTGCAATTTTGATTGATTTTTTTCTCCTCAGAAAAAAGATAGTTTTGAATCCGTGGTGATGGAACATTTGAGAATGAATGGAGCATACTGGGGATTGACAACTCTGGATCTTTTAGGAAAACTTGGTGCTGTAGATAAAGAAGAAGTTATTTCATGGATTATGAAGTGCCAAGATGAGTCTGGTTTGTTGAGAAGCTTATGTTTATATACATACTTTTTATGCCTTAATCATTATCCAATCTATTAATCTCCATAACTGCTCTTCTTTAAAATGTGACTTTTAACATAAAATGTCTCTGCATTTAGTGAAAGTAATGCCAATCTACTGTTGATTAAAAGATTTAAATTTAGAAACATCAAATGATTATAATTTTGATGAATGATGGAAATTTTTGCTCTGCAGGTGGTTTTGCTGGTAATATTGGACATGATCCACATTTATTGTATACTCTCAGTGCTGTGCAGGTTCGGCCCTTTTTGATAAGCTAGATATTCTTGACATTGATAAGGTGAAAAATTGTATCCTTATTACTTTATCAGATTGTTTTTAGTGAGTTTTTACTATCCAATACTCAGTTACTTGGTCATGCAATGTAGAATATTGAATGTGTTGTTAGCAGTTTCTTATGATGAAAAAGAATTTGTTTCATGTAGAGAAAATTTCACTTGACTAAAAGATCTTGATTTTTCTGTTGTGTTTTTGGTGACTCTAATTTCAATGGCAAAGTGGCAGATGAGGGAGCTGCTTTGGGACCAAGAATAAAAAAGGGGGAAAAGAGACACTATAAAACTTCGGTATTTAAAGCATTTCTTGTTTCACTTAACCATTAAGTTAGATATTGTTGGGCTACAAAATGAAGACGGCTCTTTTTTTGGAGACATGTGGGGCGAAGTAGATACACGGTAAATTTTGCCTTACTTCTTTCTTTGATATGTGTCTTGTGCTTTCTTGAAATAATCTCTTCTACCAAATCCATTTTATAGGTTTTCTTATATTGCAATATGTTGTCTTTCAATACTACGCCAGCTGGATAGAAGCAATGTGGATAAGGCTGTGAACTACATAGTGAGTTGCAAAAATCTGGATGGTGGATTTGGATGCACTCCTGGTGGGGAGTCTCATGCAGGGCAAAGTATGTCGTGTATTTACCATAGCGTTGTAGCTCAAAGTTTTACATCCTATTAGTTCTTGAGAAGTTGAGTGTGTATTTTACTTCTGTTGGAAATTCTTGGAGTTTGCTTGTCAGATTCTTTCATATCAATAACAACAATGGCAATTTGAAGGTTGAGTTCTTTTCCTCATGAAGTCTCCTCATTGCTTATTGTAGCCTTGATCTAAATTTCATTGGGACAAATTCTTTCATACTCATCGACGTATAATCCTAACAACATCAGAGTGAAACATTGGGGTAGAATTCATTTTGTAGAATTTCATCTTTCAAGTAACTTTGTTATCTGGATTACCTTTATGTTCAAGTCTAGGGAGATTTTAATTTCGTCTAAAGCATTGATGCATTTCTTGGTTCCTCAAGCCAGTAAATGGCTGTTTAAGCACTGAGCATATGTTAAAATTAAATTCAAAATGTAGTTAAATTTTCTTTGTTATGACTGCAGTCTTTTGTTGTGTTGGTGCACTGGCTATCATTGGGGCTCTGCATCATGTTGACAAGGACCTTCTTGGCTGGTGGTTATGTGAACATCAAGTCAAATCCGGAGGACTAAATGGTCGCCCTGAGAAACTTCCTGATGTGGGTATCTTCTTTCAGACCAACTTCATGCTGCAACATTCTTGTAGGCACTCTCTCATCATGATTTTGTTGAATTACTCCAGGTTTGCTACTCATGGTGGGTGCTTTCAAGCTTGATTATGATTGACAGAGTTCATTGGATCAACAAGGACAAGCTTATTAAATTCATCTTGGACTGTCAGGTTAGTTTGAGTTGAATGGGCTGTGATAATTATTTTTCCAGATACTCGGGGAACTCATTATTGTTATCTTTTGGAGCTTTGAAATCTTGAATTGTGGCCAAGTCGCTGATAGTGTAGTTAATTATGAAATCTGCAGGACATGGAAAATGGAGGAATTTCAGACAGACCTGATGATGCTGTTGATGTCTTCCATACATATTTTGGAGTAGCAGGTATCTAATAGCTCTGATTTTGCTTGCTTGACCTAAGCATTGAATTTGTAAGTTTTTTCTGGAATCCTATTCAGTTAAATTATCATTTAGTCTTCTTTATAAAGTATCGTTGATTGTACTTATAGTGTATGAATCCTGTACTCTGCCTATTCCTTTTGTATCCTAACTTCTTTCATCAGTGGTATCTGCTCTTCAGCCCTTCCCTCTTCTGCTGCTAGCCTTGCCTGGTCAGCTATGGACAAACTATTTTGATACTTCTGACCTAAAGTTTTAAGTTTTCTCCTCTTTTTTTCTTCATTTATTTTCTGAGATGGATAATTTCTTTTCTTAAACCTCTTTTAATTAGTTGTGGACTCCAAATATTCCAGATAAGATGGACGGACACTATGTTCAACAAGTTATATATTATGCCTTCCCGTCATGGGCTTCTGTTGTGTGATTATTTCCAACGGATATCTTCTTATCAGAGTACCACTCTTTTGTTAGATCCCATTTAATCAACACCGAGGGCATTCATTGTTTGCTGTGGGTGCAGGACTCTCACTTCATGAATATCCAGGACTGAAGGCAATTGATCCAGCTTATGCTTTGCCCGTTGATGTTGTAAATAGGATTTTCTTTGCCAAATGAGAGTTTTGGAAAGTGTTTGTTACACATCAGCAGTCACAACTCGATGCCTAATAATATTATGGCACTAATATACAGGATCTTTATGCATTTCCTGCTTTTCCATGGTTAAGTGATCCTTTGGTTAAAATTTAGTTAATTAATCATGTGCTGCTCTTTGGAGGACCGAATGTAGCGCATAGCTAGTCTATTATCTTATTGTTTTGTAATCCATGGTTGGGGCTCTGGTTGTGGCCTCATTGCTGTTTGAGGACCAGTATTGACCGACATATTGTACAGTTGCATTAATTGCTAGGAATTTTTCCCGTTTCAATTTCCTTTTATTTTCTCTTTGGTGCTATTTACGAGTATGGTTGGATTTCCAATCAGATCTTACAGGATTTATACTATATCCAACAATATCTTATTTGATGAAGCTCACCTCATTTCGGATCCTTCATTTTTGTCAGCAGTACGACACTCCTTGAGGATGTAGATTACGTACACTAAAATCTATGCAGGAGGGCATGCTCATGCTCGAGGGAGAGATACAATGGTAATGAATAAGATACAAATATAAAACAATAATGTTTGTTTACTTACGAGGAGAAAGGGGAAATGACATTAAAATTGTATACAAAATTGGTCAACTATAAACTTAAGTGAATATAGGCATTCCAATTCAGTATAATGTTGGGGTAACAAATGCTATGCTTACTCTTAGATAACGTTGTTTATGGTATTATGCGAACTTTACTTATTTAAAATGTTACGGAATGGATAAGGGATAAACTATAAAATCAACTAGATCTGGAGCACATGAAAGAACAATAATACCCTTTAATCTTTATGATTAATATTCTTACTTTAAATCAAATGAGGTGAGTTGGACTGACTGAATAAATATGAACTTTAAAGACAATCGATCCAAACTCGAAACATGTGATCAAAACCCAAAGAATAGATCATACATCTCAAACACATTAATTGCTGGTCCTACTGGCAATCAAAGTTGTCATTCACATTGTTACCCAATCCCTTGAGAATTTTCTTCTTCTTCTTCTTTTTTTTTTTGGTTTTTTTTGGGTAAAAATAATCAAACACAAACAGCCAAAAAGCATCAACCCATGCCCAGAAAAATGGCAGAAACAACATCCAAAACATCTTAATTGCTTCCAAGAGTGGTTTTGCAAAAATGGAAATTGCAGGGTGTGAGTGTTGCAATTTACTTGACGTTTTTCTTTTTTTTTTTTTTGGGTGTAGAAGTGATCTCGTGAGAGACAAGATGAGCCTCAAATTCTACGGCATGGAAACTGGGAAAACATCACGTGTGTTACGATGTGTTAAAGAGGGCTTCCTTTCTTCCTTCTAGGCCAATTTTATGTAGCATATTATAATATATAATTATTCTTCCTTTACCTAATACCGCCGTCGATACCCACCGCTGCTCGAAATTTTCAAGCACATTTCACGTGGCCACTGCAGTGTAGCACTCCCCATCTCCACAGTGCAATAGAATCAAGAAAGCATAGCATTCCACAATCACTCTATGGGGCTCCAGTGAGTGACGTGTTATAATGGGATTGGCGAAATCACACCTACCCCTTTGACATTAAGGATGTAGGATAATGTCAAGTTGATAATTGTTATGTTAAATTATTATTATTATTATAAAGAGAAAGAAGCCAAAGAGAGTGAGAAACGAATAAAACGAAGTTCGAAAAGACATGTTTCACGTCAACATGCGTGCACTCTACCCCTAATGCCTCTGCATCCAAAGTCGTTTTTGTTCTTCTCTTCAATTTGACGTGATACAATTACTATACAATACTGCTATATATATATATATAATAATAATAATAATTCCTTTGGATTTATAATTTCTCTGTCACAAATCTCAATTCATTATGAGCTGGTGTTTACGTTCCCAATGCCACAATGAAGATAACCTTTTCGCCATTTGCTAATTTCGGATACGATTTTCTTGATTTCAATTTGAATTTGCGCAAGTAATTGCACAGCCATAGTACTAGTAGCTGCCTACACTCCACTAGTAGACGGACTAGACTAGACTAGACTAGACTAGACTATACTAAACTAGACTGAAGTTTCTGGTCACTAGGTAGCATAAAATAGTAAAGGGATAAGGCAGATGATTTCGACGTGCATGTACATTGCATACACACATACATACGTCCGTCTCCCTGCGTTGTGTTCATTGAATATGAAAACAAAGTCAATCTCTAATATTACCAGATGCAATAAATCCATGCCTGAAATGCTTCATCAACAAAAATTCAATTTTGTTTAAAAATTGTACAGCGGCCAGCTCTGTGTCCGATACCTAATGATATATCATTTTCATGCCCACAGCAAGGCCAAGAGAGCGAGAGCGAGAGCGAGAATGAAATATCAGGAAGGAATTATTAAGCATCTACAAAGCAAGGAAGCCAGCCACAAGGAGCTTTACAATTGGTCTGTCAGGAAACTTTCTGGACGTGCGTGCTTGCTTGCTTGCTTGCTTGCTGTCTCTTACTAAAAGTGAAAACCACAGCCTCAGTCGTCTGAGTCTGAGTCTCAGCCTGAGCCTATGACCGTACCATTATTGCATACATGCATCACCGCGGCTCCTTCCTCCTTTCGAATCATGAATTATTGTAACCCACAATAATTAAAAGCCCATTGTGAACCAAAAGTTAAAACATGGGATTGAGGGATCAGATAAGATCGATAATTCTATTATAAACCATCCATCCATCACAGTATTCCATTGGTTAATACAAGAACATGTATCGCATGCTTGAATTGATTACACATAAAGTTACTTTGTATATTCTTTTAATCTTTTTTTTTTTTTTTACTTCGTAATGCATGGAATCAGATTCAACAGTACTTCTCCCTAATTTATTTTATATAATTATAAACTAGTCTGAGGACTTTTTTTTTTAATTTTTATTTTTAGCCGAAAGATCAACTTTGCGTCAGGTGTGAAAATTAACAAAAAAGCAAGTGGTAAAGTAATTAAATTAATTGATAGCTATTGGTAGCTATCAATTAGGTTCCTGAAATACATAATTGAAGTGACTGTTCATGGGCAAGGGTAAATTAGCTAGAACAGCAATCTAAGAAATGCAGAATAACAGTAATGCCAAGATATCATCATTAAACATACAACAAAAAAAAAAAAAGAAAAAAAAAAGAATAAAAGAAAAAAAAAGTAATGATAGCACAAGCTTTATTATTATTATTATTATTATTATTATTATTATTATTATTATCAGATATGAAATATTGGACCCCACATGCCCCATTAACAACATCATCTGCAACCATTCCCCCTGCAGCTGCAAATATCTTTCACTTGCCCATCCCCATTCCCAACACTGTCTACTCTCCGCTTAATTCTGTAATTTTTACTATTTTTTTAAATTTTGTTATTTTAAATAAATGCATTAAGCAGCAGCATGGCACAGATCTCAAAAACCCACCCCCATCCAAATTAATAAATTTTTATTTTGGAATTAAATTAAATTCGCACCTGCTTTAATTTAATTGAACTCGAAATAGTTATGGCAATGCATAATAGTGCGCTTGTACTTCCTCCAGCTGGCTAATTCGTCAGCAAAGTAACACCAAAAAAAATACGAATGTGATAAATCCCCCTTCCCCACCCCCAAAAGAAAAAATAAATAAATAAATAAATAAATAAATAAACAAAAACAATGTGAACCCCACCTCCAATTGTCACCTACTCTCTTCTACTCTCCCTCCTTCTCAAACAAACCTCTAGCTTTGAAACGTGTCGTTTACACAGAGAGAGTTGCTCAGTTTCTTACACTTCGAAGGTTTAGATCCTTTTGTTGTGTTTAAAGATATTATGTATACAATATGCCCTAAGGGTTGCGAGGAAAAGAGGGAGGCTTTTAACTCTTATTGCCAGTGACAACTGGACACATAAGTGAAACAGCTGTATTTTTCCACGCGGCGGGTTGTGATTGGTTGATATCTGTACCCAATCCCATTCTTTTTTGAACAGCGACTTGTCCTACAAAGTGCTACCCCACACTCAATACACAGTGCCAGTGCCAGTGCCAGTCCCCAGCTTTGGCCAGCTAATTGTGCACAGCAACGGCTACATTTTAAATTTTAGCTGACCTGTCTGCTTCTCTATGTTAGAAATCCATCGTGGCAAATTACGTGGCACAAGAATCAGGATGACGTGGCCAATGGGGGCTTGTGATGGAAGCCAAAAGAATTTCGCTATAAATGGGCCAGTGCCTTGTGAGGTTCTACAGAGCATTTCAGTGTAGAAGCTTCATTTCACTTGGCTCGCTCTCTCCTTCCCTCTCTTTTTCTCTTCTCCTATTGGCTTCAATGGCTAAAATGTCTGTACTTTTGGGTTTCTTCGTGGGTCTTGTAATGGTGGGTCTGGTTACCTCTGCAAGGTTTGATGATCTTTATCAGCCAAGCTGGGCTTTTGATCATTTTGCATATGAAGGAGAGACTCTCCATCTTAAACTGGATAACTATTCTGGTAAATAACACTCATCTTTCGTGAGAGAACAAAAATGTTCATTGTCTCTTCTCTGCATTTTCTTGTGCATTGTTACTATAACAATGGATATGTATGTAATCGGAAGACCAAATGAAATGAAACTATTGGCTGTTGGTTTTCAGGTGCTGGGTTTGCATCTAAGAACAAGTACTTGTTTGGTAAAGTCTCCATGCAAATCAAACTAGTAGAGGGAGACTCTGCTGGAACTGTCACTGCTTTCTATGTAAGTTTCCTAATTCTACAATCAATAGAAATGTTGCTTACCTCATTTCTTTACCACCTGCTGCTGCAGATTGAGTTGGCAAACAGCTTAGCTTATCTACTTCAAGCGTCATGACATTTTGAGGGATCGCATCAAATAATATTTGTAACTAATCAGTAAACTTCAGCCAAAGCATTGAATATACTTCAATTTGCAGACAAATAGTAGCTTGGCTTTTCTTTTGCATTCATGAAAAATAGGCTAGTAAGTCGTACCCCACTAATAACACTCCCTACCTACTTCTGTTTTCCTCGTGAACTTCATTAAGAACCATAAATTTGCATTCACTGTCTTAGTATCCATTATCGCTCGTGAACCAATAATTTTACTCATATTTTCCATTCGCTTAAGTTATCATCACATACAACCAAAAAACTATGTTATGGGATATCTTGCTAACTGTGAAATTGTCGGTTTCTGACAGGGACCATCAATTTCCTTCACTCTTTTATTTTTTCTTCTTTGATGATAATGATATCTTGTGGGTTTTACTAATTATATGTTTTTGACTTGGATATATCTTAAACAAAGATGTCATCGGACGGCCCTTATCACAACGAGTTTGATTTTGAGTTCCTGGGGAACACTACGGGTGAACCATACCTGATCCAAACCAATGTGTATGTCAATGGTGTGGGTAACAGAGAGCAGAGACTTGACCTCTGGTTCGACCCCACGAAGGATTTCCACACCTATTCCGTCCTCTGGAACCAACGCCAAGTTGTGTAAGTCCCATTTCACTGAAAAGCAAAATATATACGTTGTGAATGTGTATATATATGGATGAATATAATAATAAAGGGATGTATGTAAGTTTGTTTTCAATTTTCAAGGGTCTGAAATGCTTATGAATAAAGAGAATGAGAGAGCTATCATTTACCTGGGTCATGTGTTCTTAGTGGGCGGCACTGCCTACACTATAGTAAAGCTCCATAGAAAGATACAAACCCACAGAAAAAGGGATACCGAATCTTGTAACGTTATGTATAAGCTGATGGGGACACATATTGATTTTCACAGCTACGGACAGATTTGTACACTGTCATGTTTCTTGTAATTTCTTTTGCTCGTGCCAATGCACCCCACACGATTAATACCTGTTATTTTGTTGTGTTAGTTACTTATAAAATTAACTCCTCATTGTTTTGATTTGTGCAGATTTTTGGTGGATGAGACCCCAATAAGAGTGCACACTAACTTGGAACACAAAGGAATTCCTTTTCCAAAGGATCAAGCCATGGGTGTATATAGTTCAATCTGGAATGCTGATGACTGGGCCACACAGGGTGGAAGGGTCAAGACTGACTGGAGCCATGCACCTTTCATTGCTTCCTACAGAGGTTTTGAAATTGATGGATGTGAGTGCCCAGTGTCGGTTGCAGCTGCTGATATTGCTAAGAAATGTAGCAGCAGTGCTGAGAAAAGGTTCTGGTGGGATGAGCCTACACTGTCTGAGCTCAATGTCCACCAGAGCCATCAGCTTATGTGGGTTCGAGCCAATCACCTCATCTATGACTATTGCACTGACACTGCTAGGTTCCCAGTTACTCCCACAGAGTGTGTGCACCACCGTCACTAGTGTATCACCATCATGTTGGGTTCTTGGCTATGATATGAAGCAGAGGTTAACGGGGGTTAACGGGGGTCTGTAAAAATGGAAAAAGATGGGGGTTGGAAAAAGATCAAAATCATAACACGTACTCCATGTTGGTTTGTTCAGTTTGGTGGCTGTAGATTGTATGATAGCATGATAAATTTAATATGATTTTTGAATTTTTGCTATCCCATCTCCAGCTGGACGACTCTACTACATGCTCAATGTTAGGTAATTAAAAGGAACCACAATTACCTTTTTTCAATTCAATTGGGTCTTGTGCCTGGAGTTGTGACTTGGTGACTATAGGTAAGGACAATCATGAATGATATAAGGAAATAAGAAATCCAAGTCCAGTGGACCCTAGGCTTTGGTGATAAAGAATAACGCTTCACCTCTTCTAGTATGTGATTTTTCTGAATTCCCGTACCCTTTTGTTCTCAGTGGGCTTATTGCCCTTTCACCAAACCGGTGCTAAAGCTAAGTCAAAAGGAAAGCCAAAAATATAAATACAAGCGGATGACGAAGAGCCAGTTTGACATGCTAAAAAACTGCTGTATGTTGTCCAAAGGGCACCGTAATCGGCTTTATGTGAAACTTATTTAATGTCAACAGGAGTACTACTTAGTGAATCTAGGGATAAAATAATTGAGTCTGCAGCAAGCAAGTCCGCCATATTTGTTGATTCTACTTGAGTCTCTGGATAAACTTACTGCCTACTATCATAAGAAACTTCAACATGAGAGTTTTGGTAGACATCTTTGGCTCCAGCTGAAAGTTGATTGAAATTAAACATGAATGCATTTCCATTCTTCAACCAAAGTATTGGAACAAATTACTTCACTAGTTTTCAAGCACTAATAATCAGCAATAAGTGGACTTTGAATCTAGGAGTGCTAGCAAATTTATTGATGTTCAGTGGACAGTTAGATATACCTAACAAATAGCCAATGAAACCGGATTTCTCATATTAACATGTAAAATAAGTAAATCCAGTAGTCTAAACCAAAAAGATTCATATGCAATTATCCCGGCAGGATAAACATAGTACTAATAATATAATAAATACAGCATGTCAATAAGGACTTCACTAGTATCAGAAAAGCTTCCACAGCAACGATTACGTAAAAAGGAAATGATGTTTTTACACATACCGTGTTTTAAGTTCTATTACTGAGCTAAAATTTAAAGTAAATTGTCGAAATTGCTAAATCCCATGTGCCTACAATCATCTGGTATGATAGCCATATCCAAACTATTGTTATCTTTGACTTGAATAAAGTATTAGACATTTATTTATGTTGTCATTTAACTGGCTGCATATAAAAATAAAAAAAGTCTCCACTCATATCAATGAACCGTATCAGAGCTTACCTCTAAGGGATAGAGCTTAAAGAATGCAAAAGATGATTTGATGTACAAAATAATCCAGGGGTATGTCAAATCTTGTTTGGCTATTAGCCCCCTAATTCAAAGAAATGGTGGGGAAGATCACTGCGCTGTCTTTTTTTCTTTTTTTTTCTAATAAATCAGACCATGCAAACTCGTGTACAAACATGTGGAAACTGTGAGGTAATTGACACAAAGCATTATTGATTAGCATGATTAGCTTGTAAACATCATTTACCATACTGGACCCTGAAACTTTAGTAGACCCACTGAATTATAAACCTTTTTTGTGGTACAGTTCATTTGAGTTCAGTTCTACACTTCTACTTCAGTCCGGGCTTGGGATCACTAATCACGTTTACATTGTGCTTTTAGTATATAATTAATTATTCAAAGCACAGTTCCCAAAGAAAAAGAGGGGATATGGAAGACTGAACATGAGGCGATGTTCATCTACTCAGAAATGATGCGCCTGGACCACCATAAAGGCTATGTGGCAAAAAAATTCAGCCAACGCTTTAATGAGACATGGTATGGCCAAAAAGTTTGATAGGTGTCAATTTTGAGAATCAATGATGCAAAGGAGGGCCCTCTTAAATACAAGAAGACAAGCACACAGAAAATGAATTGAAGTGGATTTGTGCAACAAACAGCTATATAATGTTTAACCATTTCACGCACTCAATGGTAGATATTTAATCTCGATTCCCCCAGCAGAACAATGCTTTTACTAAGCTGAACTATCCACTTCAATTTACCGCAGCAATATGTCACAGACCGCCAACATGTGTGCGGAACCAACGCAAAAGAAAGAGCATGGCAGCGCAAAAGTGCCAATACAAGAATGCCCAAGTTTCGAAGACAAACACTCAGAGTACACAAGGGCAAACACTTGCGGCTGGGCAGTGCCTGAGTGAACAGTAATCCGAGAACGAAAGCTGACGGATAAAATATGCTCGAGGGAAAATCGGGCCAACGGATGAGCGCGTGCATGTGTTGTAGACATTTTGGGCCGCATTTAAAGGATCGGGTTTGGACACAGAAGTCATTGAATCCAAACTTTATCCTTAAAACTAAATGTGCATGTAATAGGGGTAAAGAGTCCAAAAAATCCAAAATGACTCAAATTTTAGAAACATTGAGACACCTCCATTTTACAAAATAGTGGGTGAGGTATTTAGGATATTTTTTTACTTTAAATGTATGACATGACAATTTTACCTCTCGAAAGTGTTTTATCAGGTGCTATTCTCACCATTCATTTCTAACCTCCACAAGTATAAATAGGAGGAAGTGTAAGCACTTGAAATCAAGCAACATAAGCAACATTGTAAGCATTCTTTGAGTAGTAATATAAGTTCTATTTTTTGTGTACTTCTCTTGAGCTTCTTTGAGGTAGTAACCTCACTTTCTGTTCTTACACACAACTACTAAATTTCTTCCAGGCTTACTTATTAAGGTGAAAGCGCTAAGTCAAGCCAAGTGCTGCATGTGACTACGAGCTAAAATCTAGTCCCGTGACAAATAGCATCTATTAATACTCTATACAAGCAGTAGCAATGAATACAACTGACCACATTGCCTGATAAAGTGAAAAGCCATTACCTCTTCTTAGAATTTCAATACTCTATACAAGTAAAATCTAGTCCCGTGTTTTAAGTTCTATCGCGTGACGATACGCAATTATCAGAACTTATTGCATTTCAAGGATGGAAAATGAAAGTCAAATATAAGTAATGCTTAATCAATAACCTTGAAAGTAGTCATTAATTGGAGCTCGAGTTTTTCATCTTAAATTAGGTCCGCATCATATATCAAACAAAATCAATTTCCTTTCATCTTCATTGTATATCTCCACACTAGTAAGCATAGAGGAATATCAGTATAGGTAACTAAGATTTCTCCGATTCTCACAGTATACAGGATAGCAAAGCCAAATCAGCAAAGCCAAATCAGAAAAAAATGTTAACAGATCATCTTGCTGTCTTTTGAAAAATTTGCAATCCAAAGAGGCCAGAGATGTCATTGAATTTTTGGCATCTCTAATGCATCGATCTTGCATTCTCCTGCAGTCATCAAAGTAGCATCAGCAAGCACAATGACAAGCTCATTAATGGATAATTATTTGTAGTACCTAAAACCCACCTCGTACACAAACATCTGTAGGCCCAGTCAAAGATAAACAAGGTGATCAAACAGAAAAATTGTGAAAAAGCATTAGCAAACCCCAAACTAATAGATCACGTAATTTAAGTTCTTGGGGTGCAATTATAACCCAAATAGTAGCCAAATTCTTAATATTACAAAGTGAAGCAAACTGGATATCAAAATCTAGAAGAATAAATTAAGTGAAATGCGATGTACAAAGATTAAAGGTTCATATACCGCAGTCAGTTACAATAATTGCAGTTACAATCCTTGCCTCGTCGCATCCTTGGAACATGATAATAAATCATAAAAAGGAGAAATCCAATAGTGGTCCTTCATCAGAAAACAAGAACTTAATAAAGTTAATAGCATAATACATCAACCTTCAATCCGGCAAATCAGAAGCTGTACAAAAAGTCAAAAATACAATATCTCTGCCTCTTGGTAATTATTTGAAGACATCATTGGCGCACCTTCAACTTAAACTCACATGTTATCCATCTCCTTACACTAGATATAGATAAGTTTGTTGCTTGTTTACCATTTAAAAAAACATTGTAATCAAACACCTTCAACTTGTCTTGAAGAGCTGCAGATTCAGAAAAAATAAGACGAGGAAAATTTGTGAGAATAAACTTTACAGCATCATCCATACCAATGAACCACATACAGCGGCAACCATAATTTATGCTGATAGAGTAACTCTGCCATGTAACGCTACAATTCATAATTGCCATGAAACAATCCAAAGGAAGCAAGGAATATAATTATGCCACTAATGGAAGCATTTGAAATGGATCATAGTTTTAGGCAACAGAAAGATTGCACAGAAAGGAATATAGTCATAAATTCCAAGACAACAGCATCGCTGCTAAGCATTGCATTAATCCATTTAGTGAGGCAACCAATTTTAAGATATTATATCACTGTAAAAGCCAGCATAGTGGTTAGAAATTTTTACCCAAGCATATCAAAACAATGCAGGTCAAAAATTAAAAAAATTGAAATTTAAATGCCGATGAAATTATATTAAGAAAAGGACCATTACAGAATGCTCTAATAAAGATAAAGAAAACATTAAATCAGTGTAACAAATAAAATAAAATACAAAAGCAGAAAATATTCTATTTTATATATGAATAGATGTCTCCATAAGGCCACTCATCAAATTAATTGCTTTCTTTTCTATCCAACAAAAGCAAGATTGAGCAAAAGATCCATTTCCACCTTTCAAGCCACTTAATACATCTGATAAGGCCTATGTAGACACCATTCACTTGATGATAGATGAGTATATAACACAAAATAGATAAACAAAAGATGACAGAAATTCTCAATTTAAGAATTAAACATTGAAACATAGCAGCAAAATCAAATGTCTTTTGAAAAGATATAAAACTCATTCATATCACCATACAAAATGTTTAGCTCAGGAGGACATATTTAACTTGGTAATTAATATATGTGATGAAGTACAAATATAAACAAAACAATAATAATAGTGAAAAATAATAATTTAGAATAGGGAAAATTTATGCAAAAAGCAAAGCAAGACCTTGTGGGAGCCATGAAAGTAAGATTAACTTTCATAATAGCTATAAAATCATTAAAAGTCATGAAAAGAGTTCAGCAGGAAAAAGAATAATATTTATAGAATCCTTGTGTTGTCTCAAAAATGCAATAACATGTCAAATTAATTTTTTTACTTCACATGAATGAAACAAAAGAATTTACATAAACACATTTCTATCTCTCTTAAGCCACTTGAAAAGAAAAAGATAAATATAAAAAAAAAAAGAAAGAAAATTTGAAAAAAAAATTAGTTAATTAAAATATATCTTCCAAGGATATAAACACATATGATGCTGTAAAAAACACAACATTCTCTTCCACCATGAATCATTTCCTTTTGCACCCCTTGCGAAGAGGCATTCAATCTGGTAGTTAATAAGTAAGATGAAGATATACATAAATACAAAATCACAAGAAAAATGGTGAAAAATAATAAATTCGAAACAGTAAAAGAAAATGAATGCCAATGGTAAACACAAAAATTATATGTTGCCATCCAACTGCAATCAAACAAAAATATCCTTTTAATGATGAAAGCGGGATAAAATAATGAAGAAGGAAAATAAGAAATTGAAAGCCAGACTGTTTTAAAAAGATAAAGAAAAAAGAAAAAATATATCTATGGCAATGTGTCTGTAAAAGGCCTTATCAAACCAAATTAACTTTTTTCCTTCACGTCAACTACCGCAAATGATTCATTTCCACAGCTGAACCCAGTTAATAGATTAATTTTGATCTTTGAACCACTTAACATGGCTGATAAGGCTGATGCACACAACAATTTTTTGATAATAGAGAAATACAAATAGGAAAACAAAATAATGTTCAAAGTTCAAAATAAGAAACTTAACGATATAAAATGTCCATAAATTGAAAATTTGTCTTCCACTGAGCTCCAAGTTGGCTGCTAAGAAAAGCAATTGCTGCCTAACACAGAGTGCAAACTCCCACGGGAGATCATAACAAAGTAAACCAGATCAGATTTAAACTCTATGACTGTAAACCCAACATTTCACAACACCAGAGGACAGTTCTTTGAAGTGCACCTTGGAGTAACAAATATTTGCTTCACAAAAGAAGTAACATTTTTGCTTCAGAATCTAAGAGAAAGGAACATTTTTCCAGAATAAACAGCACAAAGAGACAAAAGGAACAGACATCAATAAAAATTTAGAACTCAAAATATCAAACTCTTTGCAACCAATTTGTCAGGAGGACAAAAAAGAGTAAACTAAAGTTGGCAAAAGTCCAAGTTACAAATTCTGCCAGCTCATTTTCCCATAATGCATTCTGTTTAAAAGCAAGAATTGCAAACTTAAAGCTCTCATCCTACAGTTCTCATCAAACGGAACATTTCTGTAAAGAGCAATTGAAAGGGAAAAACATTCTCATAACAATTAACCAAAAATCTTGTTAAGAAATCAATAATGATTTCTGTTTATCAAGAACTCCACAGCTCCTGAAAACCCACATGATATAAACTCATCATTATTTGATAGGTCAGAAAAACAGAGCTGATTGGAATAGGAGAGCTTGCAACCTTCTTAATACCTCCCAGCTATTGCCAGCCCAAGTACACAAATTTCATACGAAGTAAATGTGAAAAACCTTAGGGAAAGTGAAGAGTAAAGTAATATTTCCACAGCATTATCTTATAGATCTAGACCAACCAATTAGCCAAACTGTTTAAAACAAAGGTGAAGCATACTAAGGCAACCAGCCACCAAGACTAACAAAGTCATCATTGTAAATCATTAGAAGAACAAGGCTTCCTATGAAGCCGCAAGGCAATAAACAGTTTAAAAAATGAGGTTACATGAAATTGTGCAAGAACGAGTTTCTGCTTGCTGCTGATTCTATCAGAGACCTTGGGCAAACATCAAGGATAAGTTATTACAACCTTATGTTAAAAGTAAAGGGTACAATAATAAGTCAACTAGCTAAGCCAGCATCAGAGACTCTTGAGAAGCATCAGTTGTTTCTCAAGAACTTGAGAGTCGACCAGAGAGCTTGATGTCTCTTCACAGGCCGATACTTTATGACAAAGGTCGAAGTATAAGGACCCCCGGGGACTTTCTCCAAAATAATCTCGTCAAAACAGAATGCACTCAACTAAAACAACGAAGAATCAAAGACGGACAAATAAATTAAACATTGAGCAACATCAAAATTTCAGTTTACGTAACGGTGAGATAGAACAAGCCCAAAGATGCTACCGTACAAAAACTCAAATGGTCGAACCAGTCCGATCAGAATTAGCCACCAGAGAGAAGAGAATAATAATAGCTTAATCGAAGAGCCGCGAGAAACAACAACTGGCTTACCGGAGAAAATGCAGAAACATTCACGTTTTCAGCTAAGAAATCTTTAACTGCAAGCCTTTTGTCCTAGTAAGCATCTTTCCATAAGCTTTGAGAATTCAAAATTCAATGCGTTGCAATTCAACTGATAAATACAACCACAAAGATAACAACAAAACCAACTAGGGTTAGGGTTTCTCTATTTAAAACTTAGCCCAATAAATGTAAATGCAGAATATAAACAGCAAAAGAAAATTGGTGATTACTGTAGATAGACACCTAAAATTTCCCCGCGCGCAGGCTTCTTTACCGTTGCAGAAGGTACATGGCATGTATAGGGATTACTTCGTTGTAGAAAATACGCTACGCGTTGTTTTTTTTTTTTTTTTTAATGACAAAACGCGTTTTCGTTAGACCTACGCAGGACGATTTTAAAACCCGAAACGCGTTTTGCCACGAAAGATATTAAACGCTGCGTTTTGTGTCGCGTCCAGACTGTGGGAAAACTTGAGAATAATTAAAACTTTAACTAAATTACATTACATAATTATTAACAAATTAAAAAATTAAGATATATTAAATAACTTTAAAAATACTAAAAAGTCACTAATTGATGTTTTGAATATCAAAAATATATTTGTAATTATTTTTAGCCGAATGGACAGAATCAAGATGTTTTCATGCATGCTAGTAGGAAACAAAAATAAACACGATAGACCGATTGAATATGGATTTGTATTTTTGAAATCGACGGCAATTTTATTGTAGCGATTGCAAGCAACAATATTGCATTATATTGAAATGTCTTGTTTTCTTGACACTCATCAAGAGATGAGCATGACATGACATGACATGACAAATACAATAGTATGAAACCATTAGTGGGCCAATGCTCGGGCTCAGTCGTTTTGGTGATACAAAGTTTGAGTCAGCCCAAAAACATGATTAAATGGCCTAGCTCATTGGATTCAGAGCATTGTCCTCCTGATCACGGCCCCATATCTAACAGGCAGAAACCGAAGAGGTCCGTTGATTGTCTGGCATGATTGGGGGTTCGTGTTGTATCACCAGCATCAAGGATAAGGATGAGTACGTGGAGATGTAATATTTTCTACCACTTAATTGCACGACATTTTATTAAAAATCAACTTATTTGTAATTGCATCATTTTCATTAGAAATTTATATCGATTAATGCAGCAATTTTTTTTATTGGAACTCATTAAATAAGTTTTGAGGACTCACGTAACTAGGAATAAGAATTTAGGTTTATTACGATGCAATATCATTTGTTAGGAATTGGGAGCACTTATTAGATAATACTATCTATTTATGCTTTATCATTTTAAAATCGAGCTACACTACATGCTATTTGATAGGAGACGTGGCACCAAACTTAAACTCAAAAAATTAAAAGTATCATGTCTAGTCTTAAATATATTAATTAGTCGGGCAGCGGACAAATGCACACAATCACCGACCTGTAATGATCCCGTGTAAGGACCAAAGTTTGATCACCGATTCAGAAAGCTCGTCTACCCTCCATGCCAACTTGTATCATAAATTTTTTACCATAAAAATCTTTGGGAAGTCAAGATTTTGAACTTTGTCTAACAATTTCATTAATTAATCAACTATACGCACACAATGTTGACTTGTATAAACTGTATAGTTAAGTGTAACGTTGATGTAGGTCCAAAATTCATATTTAATAGGTTGCATGTTCAAGTCAAGTAACAACTGAGGCGGCTGGTATTATATTATTAATATACTATACATCCACAAACTCTAATATATTGAAAATTAGAAATATGTGATGCATGATTTTGAAAATGATATATATATATATATATATATGTTGTATAATTTTTGGTTTGTGGACAAAAGCAGCCGACGTATTTCCTGTAACCAAGATGCCAAGCAACATGGGATCCTTATTGAAATCAACGAGAACACTCCTTCAACTGAACAACAAGGGATCACAAATATTCCTATCCATACGTTAGTCATCTATGACGTCATTGATACAGCACTTCACGTGGCCAAAGCTTGAATGAAGTTTTCAAATCATCCCGAAAGCAAAACTTTGTTACCATCAATGAACAGTGCAACGCGACGTTCATGAATTATTGTATTTTATTTTGGTTGATTTCGCCGGCGCAAATACAATGAAGAATGGGTCAAAATAATAAAACTGGCAGTGGAATTCGCGTTTGCCTAAGCAATGGGTGGTCGCTGGGATTGGCTTTTTGTACGCCTTTTTACTTTTTGACCTTGGGCTGTAGTCTGGTTGTTGGACAGTTGTCTGTTCACTGGCTTGCATTTACCGCCGACATTTACTCACGGATGACAGTGTGTTACAATTTATCACTCGCGAATGAAATAGTACATCTATCTTAACGACGTCGTTCCTAAAATTCCAGTCCGTCCAAAACAAAATATTTGGTAGCGGGGCCTACGTCAACCTCCGAATCATCAACATCAGCTCCCATGATTGGTTGTTTGAATGATGCTCAACCCACCTGGGCCACAAGAATGATCCCCTGAGGACCCCACACGACCAAACTGGTACGCCACCACCCAGCCCGAAAAAATGTGAACCGACTTTAGTTATCATTAAAATTAACTAATTAATTAAATATAACAAAAAATAGTTTTACCGTTTCGGCTTTTATGTATAATAAAATCGTGTTAATAAAGACATTACTCATCAATAGAAGACAAAAACAAAATTACTCAGCACACGGTGGAGGAAAGCAGAAGAGGGAGAAAAAGGGTGAAAAAGGCTTCCCTCTTCGGAGGAAATCCAGTTCTAGTTGCGTCGTCGTTTTGAAAAAGAAGAGACAGGTGTCATCCTAAAATTCTATTCACCTGATGTGTTTGCCTAGGTTTAAGAGAATCAAACAGTGCAACAGCTCTTTCACTCTTCCCGAAACCCAAACTCCCCCCCCCCCCCCCCACCCCCCCCCCACCATCCCTCTTTCTATTTATTTATATATTTATTTTTGCCATTATTCATTAAAGACACTTTATTACAAGACGGTCCCAACTCAAAAACCAGTGAACTGAAATTTCTTTGTTCTTTCAATACCACACGTTCATACACAACAGAAATCTAACCATCCATTCCTGTTTCCTCTCTCTCTATTTATATGATTCTCATTTCTCAACCCATATAGCACATCTCCCACATTCAAGCAAACTCTTCCTAAAGAGTCACTTTGGTCAATTTTAATTGGCAAGCAAAGTCTGATACTAGTACATAACTTGCAGAGATGGCTAGATTTGTTATGGTTTTCTTCGTTGTAGCTGGGATCTTGATGGTGCAAGCTATGGCTGATAAATCTGAGGTGAAAACACATGAGGTTAAGTCTCAAACTGAGGATGAGCCAACTGGGGCGGTTGCTGGAACAGCTGATCAACCTGAATCAAGTTCATCAGAGTCATCTGATCACGAGTCCCAAGCAGCTGAGGCGCCGCAGATCAGACGGCTGGGAAAGCATCATTCCTCTGATAAGTCAGTGGCTGGTGGTGGTGTTATTATTGGTGGCCTTGTTACTGCTATTTTTGCAGCTGTTTTTTGCTACATCCGAGTTACCAGAAAAAGGAATGCTGCTACTAACTGAGGATTCTTGGTGACCTCTGTGTATTCTTTTTTCCTGAGTTTTTCTCTCTCTCTCTTAGAGTAGCAGTAAAGAAGTGATTTTGATACGAATATGAGATGGGATCTAACGAAATAGTAGCGTATTGTTTTGTATCTTATGTGGATATCAGATTGATAAAATATATATATATATATATATAGTAACATTCTTTATTGTTTACACTTTCCCTGCTTTGCTTGCTCCGTTCCATCTTCATGTTTTCAGCGACTCTTAGCGTGAGGTATGAGTGAGCTTTAAAGAGAATGTAAAATTTAGAAAAAGATTACTCTATAACTCTCTTCTGATTTATAGCATCTGGTGTATACCCTTCAATGTGAGATTCTGAGCTTGCTCCAATTTGGTTGGTAAGACTGGAATACATGCAACTTACACGGGCAAAAATAAAGTTATTACATCATTAAAAAAAGCAATTTATAGGATTATAATTTCTCAGCTCTTAACAGTTTGTTAGTTTCCTGTTCATATTAGTTGGAATAAAATTGCCATAATTTTGTATATCCAGAAACCCGCGTGACATCACTTTTCTATCGACAAATGTCCGAGAACCCACGACCGGAGGAAGAGCAACTACTGCGTGGACTTGAATGACAAAGTGGGTTTCTCACTCGGCATTCATATTTTAAACAGTGTTCTAGAAGTCAGGAGTATTAAGCGACGTGTTTCAAAAAAAAAAAAAAAAAAAAAAAAAGAAAGTGTAAGTGTTAACCAGCTGCTTTCAGGAAAAAGAAAGGTGTCAACTGTCGAGTGTTACCCAGCTACACTATTTTAAATTCTCTTTACATTGAAATAATAGACCCCTGCTGGCGTTGAGTCCAGAACGTTCACTGGTCATGTGATAGTCACACTGATGACTTTACGCTTATTTATAATTGAACTCCCTATTTTCCAAAAAGAAAAATAATAATAAAACCTAATATTATGACAGTTGTTTCACCAAATGAATCAATTAATATCTGTGTCTGTATAGTAGCTGTAATTGGATATTAAAGAACATAAGAATTAATATGATATTCTATCTTATAATAAAATTCTTATTAGTAGTTCTCTCTGTAATAAAAAAATGCTTAAACTGAATAAGAAAATTCCAAACATGTTTGACCGACGAAAATGGGCTTAAGGAGAGGCCCATGCGTTGGAAAGCCCAGCTTGCCCGGTGCCATTGCTTCGTATTCTCTGACGGTTCCCTCCTTTTCTCCCAAGAAACGAAACACGAAAGCACAGAAACAATTCAATTCATTCCAATCTGGCTCTGAAATTACGGTATCTCACTGTACAGAAATGGCTCGTATTACTTCAGAATGTTGGCAGGGACCGCTCTACTTCACCGTCTCCATAGTCTTGGCCTCCATGGTGATCTCTATGTCACTGCATGCACCCAAGGATCGAGCTCCATCACCCAAACCCAACTATCAACTCTTCTTAAACGCTTCCAGAGCTTTAAGAAGATCAGGCTTCGACATTGTTGCCACTTTTCTTCAAGTCTCTCCTGAAATCTTTCTTTCTTCACCAAATTCAACAATCTTTGCCATCAAAGACACTGCAATCGCCAACGCTTCTCTCCCTCCCTGGCTCTTGAAAAATCTTCTTCAATACCATACTTCTCCTCTCAAGCTTTCCATGAATGATCTTTTAAATAAGTCTCAAGGTAGTTGCTTGCCTACCCTTCTTCATTTAAAGAAAGTTGCCATAACCAAGATTGGTGCAAAAGAAAGACTGATAGAAATCAATCATGTATTGGTGACTCACCCAGATATATTTCTTGAAGGACCATTGTCAATTCATGGTGTTTCTTCAGCCATTTTCATCTCTGGATCCCCGTGATGTTCGCCAGGGTTGGAATTACATTCAATCACCAGTATGTGATTCCAATTCTTGTCTAGTTTCTGATTTCACTGAATTCAAGAACATGGTTGAGTGGACCAAGATTATCCGTTTGCTAAGCTCAAATGGTTTCGTTTCATTTGCAATCGGCTTGCATTCTGCTCTTGATGGGATTCTTGAAGATTACGTGAACCTGAATTCCACCACAATCTTTTCTCCTCCAGACTTCCCGTTTGTAGCATCTTCTTCCCCATTGCTAGATAGAATCGTGAGGTTCCATGTACTGACTCAAAGATTTACGTACGAAGAACTTGCTTCTTTGCCGGATAAAACTTTGCTTAAGACGTTGGCACCCAATCAATATCTTGAGATCACTGGAGATGCTAATTTTACCCCAGGATTGGGCATAAATGGAGTGGAGATTGTTGCACCTGACATTTTCTCATCTGAGAAATTTGTGATTCATGGAATTTCTCAAGCTTTTCGAGATGGCCGGGCTTCCTAATGCATCTGAGAAGGCAGAACTTCTCATCAACTAGTGTCTGGCAATGATGTTTGGCACTCTGTACAAAATTTTAGTTTAGCTTGTTATTGTTATCTGCTCCAGGTCTATTGTTTCTGGTAGAGTTGTTTCTCTGTTACCTGACTCTAGTCCACCTCAGCTCTGATCTATCGAACTTTATTTGTAACTGCAGCTTATGCAGTAAGTTTACTTCTATCTAATGGCTGTAATAAGTTGAAACTTTCAACGCAAAGGGCAATTCAAGAATTTTGAGGGCAGTGAGTTATCTTTGTTTCACCTACGTAAAGATTTTAGATTTCAATAGTATTGAGTTTTTCTGAGATTCACTCGCTGTTTCTCTAATCTTCTTGTGCATAAATCAGGCAACTGCAGAAAGCAAGCCAGTCAAATTATGCACAATAAGAGCATACATACGGTAGTTACAGCATCCAAAAGTCAGCATAGTTTTCCTTCAATCACGCAGACACATACACATAGGAACAACGGGGTTATAAGGTGCAAAATGTCCATGTATAACAAGTGAACTGATGTATTTTCCTCAATTTAAAGTATAACGAGGAACGATGTGGCATTAGCTTCAGATAGTATTGGACAATAACCAGACTTGTTTGCAGAATAGGGATCATAATATCATACTGCAAAAGGTGAGGCCAAAAACCTAGGTAACATGCAGAACAAGCAAAATTATTAATGGACGTCAATGCTCAAATAAAAAATAAAACAAGTAGCAAAAGCTTCAATATGAATAATGGGATATCGGAAAAGTACCACACTACAACAGAATCAACAAATCTTGAAAATGACTAATATAGAGAAAATTCAGTTGAGAGCCTAGTTGTGTGTGTATTTCTGTGCCTTCTTGTTTCTGTTGCCCTTAAAGAGAGAAAAGAAATCAAAGTCAAGAATTCCACTCTTACTTGCCACATGATATTGTACCTAGAGCACAAATTGCAATGTCGCCAATAAAAATGTGTCGAATTAAGCTCATCAACCTATTCACATGGACATGATTCCACTCATAACAAGATCTGTCAATCATACATCACATCAACAGATCAATTCCATATGGTATTAACAAAATTCTGGCCAAAATACCGTAGATGAGTCATTCACATCAAAATTTCAATATTACTCAAAAAGGGTATTGTATGGTGATGCATTGGAAAACATCTACACCACTTACAGAGAATTATGAAGTTGAAGGTTGAAAAATGTACTTATGCTCAAAGCATGAAGTTACTTTGCAAATAGACTCACAAGAGGTTTAAAAAAATCAAATGCTTGACAAGAGAACAACAGATTGGCAACCTTGTTAAAAAATTAATTTCTGTGTAGCTTGTGACTACTCCTAAAGCTATCTTCTTGAGACAGACTATTAAAGACAGGTTCTGAAAAGTAATTGAAAGTACCAATTGCAGAATCAGTGAATTACTCACAAATGACTTGATCAACAATAAATAACATAATGTGCTCCACTCAAACAGGATTTTCATCTCAAGAACATGCAATATTTGCCTCTAAATTGCTAAGGTCAGGATCACAACCAGCAGCAATCTTAGATGTAAGTCATTGCCGCTGCCTCTAGAATCAACTTCACTCCTAAATCTTACATATTTTCTAAAGGTAGAACTGAATTACCAAATCACCAAAATGATTTGAATGAAGTACTACAGTCTAAAATCTTTAAATTTTCATGATCATGTAAGCCTATCTAGCTAATTCAGTTACAACATTATGATGCTGATGTAGCCAAAAGTGACTATCTTTTACTCAACAAATGCTCTTAATGCCTGAAACTAAAATTTCGTTTCTATAACTAGAAAATCAACAACAAAGAAGAGCAAGATATGGCAAATTATCGGTCCTGGACAGAACTAGAAACCAAGATCAGGTGGGCCAAGCTGGAATTCAGAAGGAAGAAAGACTTCAGTCTCAAAAGTATATAGCTAAATAAACAGACAAGCAGGCCATTTAAATTCACAAGCAGCAAATTTCTCGTAAAATGTCTCAGCTCATTTACGTTTCCACTTCCAATTTAATGTGCTAAAATATTGCATTGGAGCCAGTGAATATTTCCAATATTTAACAGGGCATAAGAATCAGTTGAGTTCTACAACAACAAATGAAATGAGTTGAATCGAAATGAAAAAAATTAAGCCGATATTCGAGATCTTCTCATTAAAATCCTCGTCATTTTAGACCCATTAACCGTAACATTAATCGCATCAACAAACCTCGACTTTCTAAACAAAGCCACAATATCCTTAACCTCCCGATCACCGCACTCCTCCATAAGAACCATACATACTCCGTCATTCCTCACCATCCGCTCCATCTCCCCAACAAATCGCGACGGAAACAGTGCCTCCGCCAAATGCGCCGTAAAAGCCACGTCAAAAACCTCGTCAAAGAAAGGCAAATTATGCGGGTCCGCCCTGCTCACCAAGGGCGGAGAGTCCATCAATTCCACTCCCGTCACGTCTGCCACGCCGACATTATTGAACGCCATAACCTCTTGGCCGGCGCCGGCCGAGACGCAGAGGACTTTGGAATGGTTAAAGAGGAGATTGTTTTGTTGGAGCTGGCGGAATAAGTGGGCGTAAGACTTGACTTGTTGATTCCACGATTTGGACGACCACAGGCGGTGGTTTTTCTTTTCGAGCGGAAGGTGTTGGCGGTGCGATGAGTCGCAGGAGGATTTGGGGAATTTGGTCGATTTCGGCGCGTTTTCCAAGACGCAGGTTTCTGGAGTTTGTAGGATCAACAGTACTAGTATGAATGTTGCTATGGTCATGGATCCGTAGGAGACCCTTCTCAGGAGAATCTCAATGTGTTTCTCCATCTCTCTGCATTTTGATGGCGATCGGATCTCGGCATTTGTCTTTCTTTCGTTGTCAGATGAAAAACGGTGTCGTTTTTATTGTCAAGGAATATATTTGTCTAAAATATAAAAATAAAAAATTCAGAAAAAAATTTAGATAAATTTAAAAACTTATTCTACTTTTGCATGGGTTACATCGGATTGGTTTGGATTCGAAAATCATAATATCATATCCTGATGTCCTTTCTGTAAGCACTCCAATTAGCAAAGTGCCGATTCCTCTCTCTTCCACTTCTCTGTTTCCTTTTCCCGCGGAAATCTTACCGTTGGATTCTGTTACTGCAACGTTACTCTCATTTGAATTTCCCGCGTCGCTGTTTAAATTACTCTTCCGCTTCTTACTTAGTGCTACTATATTCAGACGATGACCACCCTGTCTATCGTAGGTTTGATCCTGACTCGTTTTACACTTAAATCAAATTCATGCCCGTCTACCGGTCTCCGGATTTCAAGAGAGCGGACTCTTTATTACGAAACTGGTCAATCTGATCTAGAATATCGGATAAATTGGATATGCAGGTAAATTGTTCGACGAACTTCCTGTCCGAGATGTATTCCATTGTTAGGAGTTTTTGGAGACAGTTTGTTCGTTGAAGCTCTTGACACGTATTCAAGAATGCAAGTGGCATGGGTGAGTCCTGCTGGCTACAATCTACCTCTTGTGCTTAAAGCTTGTGGCGGCTTGCCTTTGGTTGAAATGGTCACATAGTACGTGGGCAGATATTTAGGCTGGGGTTCGGATCAGACGGCCTTGTTCAGAATGGTCCCGTGGTATTTTATGCCAAATGCAGCCAAATTCGTATTAGGACTGTGTTTAATGTGTTGTTTGAAGAACATTTTTTCTTGGACTTCTATCATTTTTGGTTTTGCGCAGAATGGTCATCCTATGGAAGCTTTGAGGATTTTTAGTAAAATGGGGAAAATGAATGTGGAACCGCACTGGATTTCTCTTGTAAGTGTTTTAAGGGCTTATACTGATGTAGTGGACTTAGGACAAGGGAACTGCTCATGGTTATGTGATTAAATTGGGTCAGGAACTTGAATCGATTTGCTTATTTCACTCACACAGCCATGTATGCAAAATTCAGGCAAGATACAGTTGTGAGATCATTCTTTGATCAGATGAAGATACCAAATGTATTTTGTGGAATGCCATGGCTTCGGGTTATGGAAAGAATGGTTATGCAGAGGAAGCTGTAGAGCTATCCTGTGAGATGATCTTCAGGAATATTAGAACAGATTCAGTCACTGAGCTCTCCTATTTAGCTTGTGCTCAAGTGGAATCACTTGAGTGAGCCAAGTGGATGGATGATTATATTGGCAAGAGTGAGTACAGAAACAGTGTCATTGTTAACGTGGCCCTCATTGATATGTATGCAAAATGTGGAGTGTAGATTTGGCGCGCGTGGTTTTCAGTAGAATGCTTGATAAAGAGGTTGTCATGTGGAGTGGATGATTGTGGGATATGGATTGCATGGGCAAGGCCAAGAAGAAATTGATCTTTATCAAGTAAGGAAACCAGCTCGGTTTCAGCTAAGGATGTCACCTTTGTTGGCCTCCTCAGTGCGTGCAATCAGTCAAGTCTTCTAGAATAGGGATGGGACTATTTCACCACATGAGAGATCATGGAATTGTACCTGGACACCAGCATTATCTTGTGTTGTTGATGTTATTGGTTGAGCAAGCTATTCCAATTGAGCTTACAATTTCATTATGGACATGACAATTGAACCAGGTATCCTGTGTGGGGGCACATCTAAGCGCTTGCGAGATGCATCGCCATGTAGCATTGGGAGAATATTGTCACGGCCTCACTCTCTTCACTCGCTTCGACCGTGCGGCGCTTAGCAACTCCGCTCACTAAGCAAACCTTCGACACCCGCTAAATCGGAAGCTTATAAATAAAGAGAGAAGAGAGAGTAATAAGAGTTTGAGTGAAGAGTGATTTACACAATTCAAGTTTATTGCTTAATTGCTTTGTTACTTGGTTGCTTGGTTTGGCCAATGAGGCCTCACCTATTTATAGGAAAACTTACATAAAATGGACGGCCTAAATTGCACCTCACAATGCACTTTTGAAGGTTAGGATTGGCCTTCTAGAAATGTACTAGAAAATATCTACACAATTGTCAAAATGGTAATGCTATCTACACAATTCTAGAACTTGGGCTAATTGGGCCACCATTTTAGAAGTTGGGCTAGTTGGGCTAACATTGGGCTATAAGTACAATAATGCCAATAAGGAAGAATGTATAGATCTTTGGCCCAAATGCCTCATTGCCCCCCTTAACCCATTCTATCGACGAGGCATATTGCCGAAGCTCACGCACCCGCTTGTCCCGGATTTTCCCTCGCGCAAATTCTGTCCGCACAATGTCTCAGCCACGGTTATTGTTCACGAGCACTGTTCACGCGTGGCGTGACATCCTCCCCCACCTAAATGCGCTGCGTCCTCGTCGCGTCTTCCTCACGGAACCTCTTTATGTGCTCTTGGAATTGCCATAGTGCATCTTCATGCTCCCATGTAGCCTCGCTTTCGGGCAATCCCTTCCACTTGACGAAGTATTCCGTGTAGTTCGGCACTCCTCGCTTTCGAACTCGTCGATTTGCAAGGATACATTCAACCTCCTTCTCGAAAGAGGTTACCACAGCAGTTGGAGCCCGTTTTGACTCCCCTCGGCTCGGGTCTTCCTCATCTCCATGGTAAGGTTTTAACATGCTTACATGGAAGACGGGGTGAATCTTCAATTTAGGGGGAAGAAGAACTTGATATGACACCTTGCCCACTTTCTTTATGATCGGAAATGGCCCCTCATAACGTCGAACCAATCCCTTGTGTACTTTGCGCAATGTCTTGAATTGTTGGGGCAAGAGTTTCACCATGACTTGGTCCCCCTCTTGGAACTCCACGTCCCTTCGGTTATTGTCCGCCTACTTCTTCATCTTTTTAGCCGTCTTATCTAGATATGCCCTAACTAAATCGGCTTGTTATGCCATGCCTTGGCGAACTTGAAGGCTCCGGGACTTTTCCCATCATAACTTGAGGCTAGTGCATGTGGAGTCATCGGTTGTCGTCCCAACACAATCTCGAACGGACTCCTATTAGTTGCCTCGCTCCGCTGCAAGTTGTAAGAAAATTGAGCCACATCTAGCAACTTAGCCCAATCCTTTTGGTTGGCACTCACATAGTGCCTCAAGTATAATTCGAGCAGTGCATTGACACGCTCGGTTTGTCCGTCGCTTTGTGGATGAAAGCTTGTAGAAAAATTAAGGTCCGTTCCAAGTAGCTTGAATAACTCGGACCAAAACTTCCCGGTAAACCGTGGATCGCGATCACTTACAATATTATTCGGCACTCCCCAAAGCTTCACCACATGCTTTAGGAATAATTTTGCAGCTTCTTCCGCTGTGCAATCCGTAGGTGCCGGTATAAAAACCGCGTATTTGCTAAAACGATCCACCACCACAATGATACTTCCATACCCCTCCGATTTCGGTAGCGACGTGATGAAATCCATGAAAACGCTTTCCCATGGCTTGTTCGGAATCGGTAATGGCTCAAGTAACCCACCGGATGCTCGTTGCTCAATTTTGTCTTGTTGGCATACAAGACATGTCCGCACGTAGGCCTCGACATCTTCCCGCATCCTTGGCCAATAGTACGAATTTTCCAACAAAGCATTGGTGCGCTTAGCCCGGGGTGTCCAGCCCACTTGGAATCATGGCGTTCCTTGATAAGCTCTTTCCTCAAACCACCCCACTTCGGCACAAAAATTCGCCTCCCCTTGGCATAGAGCAATCCGTCGTCAAGCCAAAACCGTCTTGTCTTCCCCTCGTGTGCGAGCACCACTATATTTTTGGCTAGAGGGTCTTGGGTCAATCCTTCTTTGATCCTCCCTACTAGCTTTCCTTCGGGAATACTTAGGTTAATGGTCGAGAGTGTCTTAATCTCCACCTTACTTGATCTTATCATCGGAACCATGCATGCCTTGCCTCCATCAAGGATGCACATGGTGTTGGCAAACGGTACCGGTACGACCTTCATTTGATCGAAGAAATCCATCCCATCCCAAGCACAATTTTGTGGTCGTCCATAGGTACTACCGACCAATCTATCGGTCTTTCCATTCTCCGATGGTAGTTTCGACCTTCCACGCTATACCTTTGATTGGTTTAGCGGCCGAATTTATCGCCTTCATGGTGCCGCCTTTGTTGGTCACCTTGAGACCTAGTCGTTTGTCCTCGTCAACCTGCACAAAGTTATGTGAGGCATCAGTATCAACTAAGACTTTTGTTCGTACCTTGTTGATCACCACATCAACATAGATAAGCCCCTTTGCTTGTGCCTCCGGAACTGCTCGAATGACATTGAGTAGTTGCAAAGAACCCATCGCCGCGTCATTCTTTTGACTTGGTGGTTCCTCTGCACGAGCCACCATGGCGTTCAATGCCTTCTTTTTTGGACAATCCCGCATCCAATGAGGACCATCGCAAAAGTAGCAATTTTGAGAAGGTTTGGAATCCCTCTCTTTGTCATTTCTCGGCTTCTCTTTGCCGCTAGATGGTTTGCGGAAACCATCTCCTTGCCATTTGCTATGGTCTCCCCCACTTTTACCTTGGCCACTCTTCTTGTCCTTGGCTTTGGTATTTGATCGCTCACTTGAGTAATCAGTGAGAGTCTCCGCAACGGTTATGGCGGTTGTAAGATCTTGCACGCTTCGTCTCCTAAGCTCCGTCTTTGCCCATCCTTGGAGCCCATCCATGAAGAAAAAGAGCGAATCCTTATCGCTCATATCCGGAATCTCCAACACCAAGCTAGTAAACTCTTTGATGTAGTCCCGCAAGCTTCCGGATTGTTTGAGGCGTCGCAGCCGGCCTCGTGCTTCCTCTTTGGCATTTTCCGGATAGAATTGCCGCTTGAGTTCCCGCTTGAAGTCATCGAAGGTTTCGATGGTGCATGTCCCTTTACCAATGTCTTCGTACCTCCTTCTCCACCACAACATAGCCACATCGGTTAGATAATGGGTGGCGGTACATACCTTGGTTTGTTCATCGGTGATGCCCATCACTTCACTTCGACATATTGTTCGATCCCCCACAAGAAGTTATCCACGTCCTTGGCACTCTTGAGCCATTATAGGTCTTGGGCTTGGGGACATCGACTCTTGGTGCTTCACGTGTGGTAGTCACTCCGCTTGCTGCCGCACGCTTTGCACAAAGCCACATCCTCCTTAATTGTGGCGAGTTCTCTATCAATGTAGGCTCGGATGTCCCTAAACATACGGTCGTGAACCGCTAGTAACTCTTGCTTGAAGGCATCCTCGAGTTTGGCGGTAGACACTTCCACTACCTCACGAAGAGTATTGTCCTCCGCTTCCAACCCGTCGAAGCGCTGCTCCATCTCGTCAAGGCGTGAGTCTACGCTTGCCACAAAAGCTTCCACGCTAGCTACTCGAGCGTCCAAGCTAGCTACCATGTCTTTGGACTGCGCCCTCTTGCTTCCACCCTTGGTAAGACGTTGCTCGTCACGTCCCCGCACTTGGGCTTCCTCACCTGCAATGGTAACGTCGAAACGTTGGCCATTTCTTTTGATAGAGTTTTCCCCTCACGCAACTTTTGATTCGAAAGCTCCCTCTCAACAAGGTCTCAACCTTGTGTTGCTCAACCTTGAGCTTTGATACCAACTGTCACGGCCTCACTCTCTCTTCGCTTCGACCGTGCGGCGCTTAGCAACTCCGCTCACTAAGCAAGCCTTCGACACCCGCAACGCACTAAATCGGAAGCTTATGAATAAAGAGAGAAGAGAGAGCAATAAGAGTTTGAGTGAAGAGTGATTTACACAACTCAAGTTTATTGCTTAATTGCTTTGTTACTTGGTTGCTTGGTTTGGCCAAATGAGGCCTCACCTATTTATAGGAAAACTTACATAAAATGGGCGGCCTAAATTGCACCTCACAATGCACTTTTGAGGGTTAGGATTAGCCTTCTAGAAATGTCCTAGAAAATATCTACACAATTGTCAAAATGGTAATGCTATCTACACAATTCTAAAACTTGGACTAATTGGGCCACCATTCTAGAAGTTGGGCTAGTTGGGCTAACATTGCGCTATAAGTACAATAATGCCAATAAGGAAGAATGTATAGATCTTTGGCCCAAATGCCTCATTGCCCCCCTTAACCCGTTCTATCGACGAGGCATATTGCCGAAGCTCACGCACCCGCTTGTCCCGGATTTTCCCTCGCACAAATTCTGTCCGCACAATGTCTTAGCCACGGTTATTGTTCACGAGCACTGTTCACGCGTGGCGTGACAATATGCTGCAGATCGTCTATTCTCATTGGACCCATACTATACAGAGTATTATGTTAAGCTTGTCAAATCTCTATGCTTCAGCTTGCTTGTGGGGTCATTTTGCAATGTGCGGGTATTGATGAGGAAAAAAGGATTAATGATCTGAGATATAGTTGGATTGAGATCAATGGAAAGCTCCAGTCCAAATCCACGATCTAAAGAGGTTCTTTGGGAATTTGAGGTCTTAAAGAAAAGGTTAAAGAAGCTGGATTTGTACCGCATACAGAATCCGTACTACATGATTTAAATTATCATGAAGAGACAGAGGAGACATTCTGTAATCATAGTGAGCGGATAGCAATTGCTTATGGGATTATTAGTACTCTCCTGGAACTACACTACGGATCATGAAGAATCTGTGGGCGTGTGTAAAGTGTCATTCAGCAACTAAGCTTATATCAAAACTTGTCAACAGGGAGATTGTTGTAAGGGATGCAAATCGTTTTCGTCATTTCATGAATGGAGTTTGTAAGATTACTGGTGAGGAAATGGCAAGAAAGAATCTGCGAGCATGGGTACTGTATCCTTCCATGACTAAGCTTATATCGGAGCTTGTCATTTAATGTCAAACATCATAGCCTTTGGAGTTCTATACGTTCTGTTTATGTCACTGGTCCTTAATCCATTTTATGTCATTGAATAGGAATAAGATTATTTTTCACGTGAATTTACAAAATTTCAGTACTATTGTCTCCCTGTTTTCTTAGGGTCTGAGACTGTCACTCCAACAACCAAAGGTAATGAACAGTGATTTTTTTACTATATCGAGCTTCTCCTTTACATTCTTGGCGCAGGATTTTGAGACCTTACAGCCAGCACTGGTTAGAAGAAAGAGCCATTGGAAATTGTATGAAACAAACTCTAACGCTGTTCTCGTTTGCTTTTTATTGTAACAGGTGGCACAATAACCTTTTTTCTTAATAATTTTTATTTTATTTTAGTTTTTAATTATTTTTGGGTTTTAATCAGAAACAAACTCTTAACGCTGTTCTCGTTCCCACCTTACTTCACTCTTTTGAAACATTCAAACCCTAATCTAACCATCTCACAATACAGACTGAACTGAAACACTACGGAAACAAAGAAATTAAACATTCCGAAAAGTACCAACTTCCTAATGGAAACGAGATCTGCAAAGAGAAGAAAGCTTTGGTTTTCAGATAATTATGATCAATATGACAATGGCATCGACAGGATCAGTGACCTGCCCGACGCAATTCTTCATCACATTCTCTTCCTCCTTCCCATCAAATCCATCGCGCAAACCAGCATTTTATCAAAAAGATGGAGATCTCTTTGGTGCTCTTTCCCAGACCTCGACTTCAACACTATTAATCCACTTAGTATTTCTTCTACAAAGTATAACACAAGCATAACCGCAAAAAGACCACGTTTTATATCTTTCAAAGATATTGATTTGATTTCGCAGGTCTTAGCTCTTCGTGATAAGCACTCTTATATAAGGATCCTGCGTTTTCGTGCTCATTTGAGTTTTTCTTGTCTCAATGGCTTAATCCGTCGTGCTATTAGGCATAATGTGCATGAACTTGACATTGAGGTTGTCACAGATGATTACTTCAATTTGCCACGATGTGTTATAACCAGTGAATCTTTACGATCATTCAAGTTAAAATCACGTTATCGAGGATTTAGATTGCCTCCTTCATCAGTAGTAGCGGGTGGGTTTCAATCACTCCACACTTTGTCTCTTTCCCTTGTCATTTTATTGGACCAGCCATATCTCTCCGATTTGTTTACGGATTCAACATTTCCCCATTTAAAGAAACTTGCTCTTGATGCTTGTTATGGGTTAAAACAACTAAAGGTTGGCTGTCGAGCCCTAGAAGATTTAACCCTAGAGAACTGTATTCAGCTGTGTGGCTTGGAAATTTTTGGTACAAAACTAGAGAGATTGAGAGTTGCAAGTTGTTTGGACGCTTATTGTGATCAGAGTTGGGTCAAGATTAATGCCTCAAAATTAACGAATTTAAATTGGGAATATAATTCTATTACTGGAATTAGTTCTTTGGAGAACTTGACTTCTTTGCACAAGGCTTCAGTAGGTTTTATCATACTTCATGAAGATTTAACTTCGGCCAAGCTTCAAAGTGTCTTGGACTTTTTATCAGGTCTATCCTTTGCCCATTCTTTGACACTTGAAAGCCCATGCATTGAGGTATTTCTTTCATTTTATTATCATTATTTTCTTCAATCTATATATTGAGTGCAATCTTATGCTGATCCTTATTTGTGTCAAATTTAATTGATTCAAGACACAGGTTGAGAAAACAAAAGATATCTCTGCGAAATATGATATAAAGCCTAATGCACTTAATTTCCATAATTCAATAAGCTCAATGTAAAGAAACTATTCATCTATTTGTTTCTGTAAGTACCCACTGAGCAATATCTTCTGAATTAGATTGTGAAATAGGACTTCCTAATTGAAGCCTTAGAGTTCTAAATATACGTATTTAAGTGTCCCTGTCCTATAATTAATGAGTATATCTTTACTTATTTATATTTATTTCAATTTAATTAGGTAACTTTACTGATACTTGAATCTGTATTAAATTTAATTATCATTTTGCAGATCCTTTCAAACAGGAATTATTTTACGCAACTTCATTCTTTTAACAATCTCAAATCTTTGGAGTTGCAAACTGGTTTTAACAGGCATAATGTCCAAGGTTTAGCATGCCTATTCAGGAGTACTCCCACACTTCACACTCTCATTCTCAAGATTATTAACGATTACAAGATTGAGAGACGAGTAAGTACCAAATTTTGCTTCGTACATATTAACTTGTTTAATGTGAGATATACACTTGTACAATTTGTGTTAATTTTGACACTAATTTTCACTGTGTCGCTCTTTCAGCAATGGAATAGGGACTTGTGGGACATGTTCACTTCTGAGGAAGAACAATATTGGCAATCTCAAAGCCACACTTTGAAGCCCTTCTTAAGCAACCTTAATGTGGTAGAAATCCATGGATTTTTAGAATGCGAGAATGAAGTTAGTCTAGCAAAGTTTTTGCTCAAGCATGGAAAAGCCTTGCAAGAAATGACTCTTTGCACTGGACACTGCAATTACAGAGATTCTTTACGTCGACAAAAGATAAGATCACAGATGATGGGATTTTCCTGGGCTTCTTCTAATGCTAGGATTGCATTCCACTAGCTTACTTAGATGGTTAGTATCCTTGAGCAACGTGCTAAACTATTAATTGAACATTTCAAGTGCCCAAATCATTTTTTTTGAACTTCTTGGTGGTAGATCGATCAACTATTTGCAGGACAAATTTTGCCCATTTCTCCCCTAAAATTTCACAAATTGCTTCATTAATGTTGATCATCATGATTAATCTGGAAGAACGATATTGGTTTGAGTGTTAGGCGTCAAAAAGGATTAGTACTTTTGTTTCATGCTGAAGGACTGAGTTGAAAAAGTTATAACACATTTCTGGGGTAACCGGGCAGCGGAGAATGGCTTTGCATGATGTCAGTCCAACTGCAGCTCACAAGAAATATAGAGCCTCATCGGCCATACTCATCACCAGACACTAGGTTAACTTTTAAATGCGTGGTAACACGCATGCGCAGCTATCACTCGACAATATTTAGGCAGGGCCCATGTGGGGCAGATGTATGCTTAATACTAAGCAAGCTGGTTGTCGCCTTAATCCTTTTTGTCCATTAACTAATCTGGAACACACATATTTTTCATCATATTGCCATGATAACTAGTTATCTAGTTGACTTATAATTTCCAATTAGCGATCGGAAACCAAGATTTTGAGTACATTTTGGATTGGCTAGTTATTGTTTTGTCTGAAAATTGTTCATAACTTGACTGTTCTTGAATTTGTTTTCTGCCACCTCATAACCCAGCATCTGTCGAACTCCATATTACTTGCTAATTATGTGATATTAGATTTGATAATTTAATTATATTATCCTCAACCAACTTGGCCACAAAGTGGAATTCTCTTGTTATCTTAGGTTGGTGGGATAACTTTTATCATCACAGAATGTATGTACTATTGTTCACAGTCATACACGTTACTGGCCGCTGCTATCTGTGAATTTTGAGCTTCCTGGAGCATAATGATATGCTTTCTGGAGAATCACTAGCATTTCGTCTGCCCATTATAGATAAATAATCATATCCATGAACATTAATAGAAAAAGCAGCAGCATATAAGTCAGGAAGAAGATTTTATTGGAACAAGAACTGTTTCTTTAGAGATTAAACGACATTAATTAAGAGGGACTAATAAACATGGATTAAACTATTTCTTGGCACCACAGTTCTTGTTCAATTTCCACAATCTTTAACAGAAATCCACGACACATAAGGCTCCAGCTCTTCTCTTTATTCAGTTTTCAACACTCCATTGCTTATGACCAGGGACCCATTTCGGGCTTTTAGGACTGAAGTAACTGGACACAACCCTGGAGTTAAGAAGCTCAATTATGGGAGCATATTTCACACATCGTGGAGTTTTGTACTGATTTATTGATGCACCCTGACTGAGAGCATAATCCATGAGCTTGTCAAATGTCCCATTCTCCACTATCTTGATCTCTAGAGGACCAATTGACTTATCTGAAACTCGGCCTTGGCGGTAAACGCTGTTGAGTGATTCTTCAATAGTAAGGCAACAATCCTCAAAGACTGAAGGAGGAGTTTGAGTTGTACCACTGTGGATAATTTCCCAAAAGAGCACATAATGACCAGGAATGGTTGATGTATCAGCATAGCTTGTGTATTCTATAAGAGATGCATCAAAGGGGGATAGATGGTTAGCCGCATTCTTCACTGCATTTTGTAGCTCAACTTCATCTGTTTTATCGGAATCAATGCTCAAAACAACATTTTTTCGGCATACAAAGTTGAATTGAGGTGCCTTGTTTTTAAATCCAGCCACTTTGAGTATGTCTCCAACTCGATAACGATATAGACCTACAGGATCAAAAAGTTAAATAATTTCTTAACGTATTATTTGAAAGTTACAATTGTACTGCCACGTAATAAAGACAACATTAGTAAAAAGGAGGTGACAAATAGCATTTATGGCTCTATATGTCCTGTGAATGTATGTTCAAACATACCGGCGTAAGTGGTGACCACAAGCTCATACTCTTGTCCCAGTTTAACATCGACTAGATCAACCAATTGCTCGGCTGCTTTAGGGGAAATTGGTTCTGAGATGGAATTAGAGAATCTGCTTTTCCTGTTGACAGGCAAGAACTCAAAATAGGCCATGGTGGGAATGAGAGTATAGGATACCTCACTTGGGTTGCACAGAGGGTTAAGGTTTAGGCCAAAGTAACACTCTGAAGAAGCATACATGGTACAAACAAGGGGAAGACCATTGCTGTAGTAATCAAGAGTTGGAATATACTGAGACATTGTTCCTGTGACAATAACATCAATATACTTAGTGTTTGGCCATAACCTAGTTATGATCCCTTTCCATGACTCTTTCTTACATTCAGCCTCAATAAAATCAGCATGCTCAGGATTTGGTTTTAGAATCTTGAAGACAGCGTCTCTCACAGATGGGTCAGTGATTTTGGGATCTATGATTCCTGTTCGAATATCTTTACAAAGAAGAGGCCAATGCTTTTCTAGGAATTTAATGGCTCGAATGAAGCCAGAAGCAAAAACAGCACCAACACGAAGAACTTCATAGTTTAGAAAAAGGCCACAGAGCAACTGAGAGTACATACTTTGGTAAGAATCAGGGCAGAGAATGGTTTCATTTGGGCTAGTGTAGTTGGTGTATGGATCATAAGGTCTGTCCTTAAAATGCGAGCTTTTGTAGTAACTAGTTAGAACTGGACGAGCTACAAGTCCTCCAGGGGTTTTGGCTTCTGATTTTATGAAAAGAAAATACATTCCTTTCCCTTTGTCCAAACCTGGAACGAACTTGTCCATCACTGGCATCAGAAGGCTATAAAAAAAGGATTTCCTCTCCATCTCTTCTTCTATTGTAGGCATCAACTTTCTTTCGCCACCAGATGTTCCAGAGCTATAAGTCAAACAGTCCACTATATTAATTAAATTAATCAAATAATTTGAGAAACCATTAATAAATAAAATCAATATGTTCTTTCAAAGATTGATAGCCGTACCTAGTCAAGAACTCTGATATGGGCTGTGAGCAAAGAACTGGAGAAGCATCGCCATGGGCGATACGATCAATATCAGGCTTTAATATCCTCATAAACGATAACAGGCATGACTTTCTTGAAAGTTTCTCTGTCTACGCGCCCATTAAGGCCATGTCTTTGCAAGTACTCAACGTTGGCACTACGAGACAGGATTTCAGCAAGCACACGCTCTTGCTGTTCATCGGCATCACTAGTAACATTCTCAATAAGCTGCAATGCTTTCTTATTTTTATCAGAAAGCAAGCTATCATGATCATCAGCTCTCTCAAGTAAGTTCTGAGGAGCTTCTGGCATGGCTTTTAATATATTTTTTTTTTTATAACGAAGAAACCTTCAAGTGAACTAATGAAGAAGAAGAGCTACAGAAAACGTAAGAAATGGAAAAGAGAGAGCTAATTTTGGTTTGCAGAAATGAAATGAAACGAAATGGATATATATAGACGCAAGTGGCTGTACCCCACTAATGCATACAAAAGACCCTCAATCAAACAGTATGTTGCTGCCAACAATAATAATAATAATCAGTATCTTAATTAACTCAAATTACTTTTATTAATTTAATCCAAGTTAACTATTGATTCTGACTTTTCTATAGAAGAGAGATATCATATATATCATAAGGCAGGCAGGCAGGCAGGCATGGCATGGCATGGCATGGGTGTTAATCACTCAATTATTTATGTGCTTGGTTTACAAGGAAAACCGGGGAAACCGTTTGGTACGGTCTCCTTGACAGCCGTTTTCAAGGAGGAGGAAACCTGGAAAGAAGGTGATTGGACGGGCAATCTCCGGTAAACTCGGTAAATACAATTCAATCTGTGACTACTGGAGTAAACTGAGTACATGCGTGCATGTACCGCGGGTGCTGTTAAAAACCCCAGCAGCAGCTTTAAGAAATCTGCTTTTTGAAAACTAATGACTTCTGCTTCACGATATATCAAATGTATATCCTCTCCCCCGCCGACACTGATTTGTTACGCTACTTCAACCCTAAGTTTCAAGATATACATTTGATTTCTTGTTTCAATCTTAATTTATCTATTAATAATTCCCAATATATTTATTTATTTTTTCTTGCAATACTAATTGTAGTGTAATAATCAACCAAATATATTCAATATTAATTGCATGCGTATCAAAAATATGAATGATTTGATGATCAACTAATATAATGCTGGAAATATGGTCACGTAATTCATATGCTTATATGTGCGCTTGAATTAATAATGTGTGAGACAAAGAAGAGTACTGTTGGAAAATCCAATGAATTAAAGCTCAGCTGTCTTAATTAATATTTATTACTTGCACGTACCTTGCTCTTAACCTAACTACTACCGCGAAACAATTCATTCACAGCTGCCAACAGTTTTGAGATGATGAGATAACTGGGAAAATTTCCAAAGAAAAAAAAATGAATAATTTGCTTTCGGAAAACATTTTAAATGGGTAAAATTTGCGAGTTTGAAATTAAATTTGAGGAGAAATAAATAGCTAAGTTAGCTTTGACGTTATGGCGATGTCACAACAGAGATTTAATATTGATTAATAAATATAGCAGAAAGCTAGCTAGCCGTTGACTTATACATGAAAGGTCCCATCCCGGCCACATCTCCGGCTGTCTCCTAGGCGTGTGCACAGTCACTTTCAGGGGGACACGTGTTGAACATCAGTTGGTTGTCCCCACCCTCTTTTGCCTATGTTTCACAACATTAACCCAAGAAAAAAGCATTGCGTTGGTTGCTTAGGGAGGAGAAATGCAAGCGGGTGAAAGATCTCCCACCAAGGCAGGGCAGCCGGCTGCCTTGTGCTTGGTGTTACTCAGATTAATGGAGATTTTGTAGAATGTTTATATGCGATTATTGTCTTTACATATATTTTTATTATTATTATTATTGTAGTCTAGGTTACATTCTTAATTTGACCGTTGACTCTCACGGATTTCACCTATCTTATTCCTATAGTTTTATATGATCGCCGTTGTTTAATTAATAATCATTACTTTTTCTTTTTTTTTTTTAATGGGAGAGAAAATATATATGTTGCCTTTTTATGAAAGCACTTCACTGTGTTTAGATGCTTTTTTAGAAAGTGATTCTTTGATCTCAAGAATCATTTTGTCTAATTGTTACGTACATGGCAATAAAAATTCATATTGCAAAAAAAAAAAAAAAAAAAACTTTGTAATCTCAGAAGGTATTATTAGGAAATCATAATTTAATTCCGTAACAGTACTTTTCCGAAGAATCACCTCCATCTATTCACAAAGTTAAAAAAAAAAAAGAAAAGAAAAATTCAATTATTCATTATATTATATTATTTCAAAGAAGCACACTCTACGTACTTTGTCTACTGTAGCTACTTAATTGTTAATTAATTAAATGTGTGTTTTCAGCTATCAGACAGCCGCAGTTTTCACAGTGCGAAAAAAGTCCTCTAAAACCTACCGTTGATATTATGACTTGCAAATTGCAATAGTATTGCTATTTGCATGAATCAGAGAGCAACTCTAACGCCTAATTCCTTGAAGGATTGCTTGGTGCGATGGGAACACCCTTGACTGATAACTTTTTTAACACTGTGAATTGTGAAATCAATCAATTCTATTAATCGATACCACCTAGTTAGCTAATAATGTTCCAGGCTAGGCTAAGCGGTGTGAAGTTTGTCGACGACAATCGCACGGAAAGTGTGCTTTGTAAATCCTCTTTGCTGCTGCATATATGCCTAATCCTATAACACAACAACTAAACCACCGATTTTTGGCCCACTCAGAAATCGAATTATGTCTTTTTTCCGCTCAACAGCTACCCTTTAAAATACTGTCAGATCCAATCAAATCAGTTTCCTGCCTCCTTATTCGTATCAGAGCCCACATTATTTGCTGTTATCTTGGAAAATGATGTTACTTACTCTTTGCCCACTTAATTATTCATGCTTTATGTTATACATAAAATAAATTTTAAAGGTCTCAATCTAATATTACGCATTACATGTTTGTAATTAATTGGTAATTGAATCTAACTATTTTAAGTAATTAGCTAAAAAAAAATCGATAAACTTATTTAATTCATTATCCATGTAAAATTTGTACTCAGAACTTTGTTCTTTTTTATTGGATGAGTATTGATTTTCAAAATTTTTGCCATTAAAAAAATAAATAACCTAATATTTACATTAAAAATAAATATATCATTTAAATTTAAATGTTTAAGTTTAAATAATTCAAATTTTAATGAAAAAAATACTACCTAAAACCATATTTTTATGTAGTTGTCTATGATGTCACTTTATATTAAGATATTTAAGTTTATTTTTTACTTTTGTACTAATTCAAATTTTAATTGAAAAAACATGCAAATTTTACCTAAACAATATTACTATATACATAGTTGTCCACGATGTTGCATGTAATTAGTATTTACTTTACATGCACAAGTGCTTATATTAAAACAATTCTATCCGGGGCTGCTTTTCGTAAAAATTATATAAAGTCCTTTTATTTTTTTTTTTTTTTTGTCTTTTTTGGGATAGAGTTAGAAATTAACAGCTGTATTCTTAGATCATCAAAATTTTTGGTTGCATGTGCAAGTTTAATATGGTTTCAAAACCGATTACATATCTTAAATCTTTTAAACAACTAAAATATATTATTGTATAAAACTATTAAGTTATAAAATATAACAGCTGTAGATTAGCTTTCTTTCTTTTTTTTTTTAATTGTTTAATTTTTTAGATCAGAAAAACAAAAGCATTTTAATTATTAACATATCATGAAAAGCACTTTCTGTATTTGGGATTCATTTGTATTCTTCCGTGAATTACTTATTTACCTTTCACTCATTTTAAATGTGGTTTCAGTTTGAATACGCGTATTATGGCAAATTGTGAGCCCTCGACAATTCAGTACGTGAATGCACATTGTATAGTTTTGTCTGAAAAGGCAATGCATGCGTTTGAGAGTAAACAAACCAGAACTGGAAACTCATCTAGCTTTCAGATCCACCGATTCTGACGCTTCAAAGTGAAAAATCATACACGATTTTACACTTAACGACATAATCTTGCAATCCCACTAACTAAAAAGATGGTGAATATCAAAATCCTCGAAAGATTTGATGCTTCTGTGTTGTTACATTTTGTGCATGGTTTCACCCAAAGGCCATTTTTTCCCATGTGGAGAGAAGTCATTGTCCGAAGTCTTCTCTTTCTTATCAGGATAAATATTAATAAATCGTTTGCTCAATGACTTTTTCATATCTGACGTGATGGTTCAATAAATTTTCCTTTCTTTTCTTGTTTTCACTTTGATGGAAAATATTTTTTAACTTTTAATGAAATTTCTAGGGTAGTGATAATGGATGTCGGTACCTGTCTGTGTCTACCAACTGTAACTTTTACTCTTCGGTGTCAACTGCTACAGCAATAGGCCACTGTTCATATCTATGCAATGCATTCAAGCCTACTTCGAAGAAGAATCCAAAACTATAGTCTGTGCATGTGCCATTCCTTAACTCAAACTGCTAAGTTTCGGGCAATGGGCATTGTCTGGAGTGTCTGCTCAACTTCAGCAATGTCTTTCCAAATTATTCGAGAACAATTACGGTTTTTTTGGTGAAAGATGCATGCATCTGAACTAGTAATTTATAACCACTATATACGAATGAAAGACCATAACAAGAACACAAACTCCAATCTACGTTCGATCAGTTTTGTGAATGATGATTTACACCCATTTTTCAAATCTTATATATTGAACAGTATTGATGATGTTTTTGTTCAATAATCAGTATACAGGTGGCTGATTTAACTCTACAAGAGTACTCTCCACAGTTTTCTGCTTTTTATCTTTTTGAATTTATACACAAGAATGATTGCTAGCTTTCGCACACACCCGTAAATCATATTGGCGAAGCAAAGATTGCAATCTTATATTTCTCAAGTGAATTCACCTAGTGGTCAAAATGTTAATTATTAATTACACTTGCCACTTGGCTTGATCTTTTTTCTAGGATTATTATTTCTATCGCTATTTGATGGGACAAAGCAAACAGAATGGGAGTTTGTGTGTTCTTCTTAGTAATCAATCACAGCATCATCAGATTAGGACTTCTCTGATTTTAAGACCCTACTAAGCATACCATGCACCTTCTAGCAAGATAGGACTGTCGGCAGAATTATCAAGACTATGAACAAATGATGATCTAAAACCTTTCATTATAGATATATATGTTGGATAGGATTAGTATAGTTTAATTAGTTTGATATGATAGTTCAAGAGAAAAGAATTAGGAAGTACATCGTCAAGCTGTTCAATTAATCACTAAACGCAATGAAGGCTAAGATATGCAAAATAATAATCCTCCTAATTAACTTGAAAGTTCCTTAACAACTTTTGGTGTTTTGAACCAAGAAGTTGAAGGGTAATTAAATCCGAGTGGGGATGCAATATCGATTTAGGGCTATATAGTATGAGAAGTATTTTTCATGCCCATCTTCTCATGTAGTGAATTTGGCAAACATATGGGACCATCGTATCCAATCTTAGCTTGACTACAAAGTACGCACAAAGTATCACACTGTCTTTTAGAAAGATAATTTGTGGACATGGAGGAGACACAGTCTTTTAATCAATTGAAACCGCCTACTTTTTCTATGAGATTTTTTCCTCTCTTTCATTTTACTTTTACACAGAGAAAGAAAGAAAGATAAAAGTACTAGTGCATGCAGTATAGGTGGGGAGCACATTTACGTAAGCTATGAGAAGTAAACATATCCAAGCAGGTTATAAATTGCTGTTTTATTTCCTTTAATATAATAATGAGAGGATGATCAAAGCTTCCAAAACCAATAGTAAAACGGCAAGTGAGCAGTTTTATGTTGAGACCTGCTTGGCTGTCTGGATAGTGCTAGAACTATACAGATACGATCGAGTAGTATATCTACAAAAGAAGAATAAAATTTGTAGTCAGAAAAGAAAAGAGTGAAAATTGAAAGGCTAGGGTTTTAGAAGGGGGAATGCATGGGGTCCATGTACAAATGTATCGGTAAAGTAAAGAGAGTAGTGACTTTCGTGTCTGGTTGATATTGATCCTGGGGAGAAATTTAGGGGGAAAGCATTATGATTATGTTGTTTCTGTTGTATACTCTTTTGTCCCCTACTTCTTACATCTCATGAATTCGACTTGTAATAGACTTACTATCTGTCACTAAATAAAGTCTTTTCCCTAACCTTTGATGCAGATGATATTATCCGTTGTTTTATCCAAATTCTTTATTTATGTTGGCAGGCAAAGACATTTTAACAAAAAGGATAAGATAGCAAATTATTCAGACACATCTGGTTTGAGTTGAGAAGACTTGACCTAAAGTGTTGATCTCTCGTTACAGTGAATTGCAACATATAATATGATATGATCGTTTAAGATCTTTAATAAGACTAATCAACATTCCCATCGTGGCCGCATTCAATATAATATTATTGATGCTATTAACTAAATTCGAAATAAACAATTCTCTACATTGCTGATGTTGTTATCAGGAGATGCAACTTTATTTACGCAGTTTTTCAACTGGGCCCATTTTGAGCCCATTTCTTAACAAAAATGGGCCACTCACCGTAAATGGATCAATACTCAAAGCTCAGACAACAATTGAATCTACAGCTTCTACTAAAGACATCCCAAAAGGTTCTGAATAATCCCCCAGTTGAAATTGTCAGGTACAAGCTCTATCTTCCCTGATTGCAACGTTCCATCCAGCAGGAAGGGTCGCTTAAATTATCAAATTAATTTGAATATAGATTATGTATCTTAATTTTATATTAATTTATGTAATAATTGGTAGACTTGAATTATCTACTTGTAGTTTTGACACCATTTAACCTTTATTTTTAACATAATTTTGCTGCTATAATTCTGAGCCGCTGCCACATTTTTGAATTTCATGCATTGGCAAAAACATGAAAGAAAGGTGAAGTATTTTGACCATTTCGCCTTTGACACATAACTTACGTTCTAGTCAAAAATCGAGTCAAAATTGTGACATCTACAATAAAACAAGGCTAGTTTGTAAAAGCTCACTTCATCAATTACGTCAGAGATAGCACCTGTTTGTTAAATTATATAGTATTTACCAAAACTAAATCAATCAGCAATTTCCTCTTAATTTCTTCAGAACCAGATCTTGCAATAGCCGGTCCAGTCTTCAATTAGGACAAAAAAAAATGAAAAAGGGTAAGGAAAAAAACTATAACTTTATACACAAAAATAAGTAATAACAATGAAATTTGACTTTCAAAGTTGCAGTGAATTGATCAAAGTAATCGGGATGGGATGCTCGTGATCTTAATTCGGGTTAAACAATTGAAATAATAAAATGTTTTGGTGTTGGATCCATATTCCATGATTCACTGGATTTGCCCTCCGTCCAAATCTTTTTGCTTCCTTGGATCGTTCACATCTCTCTGTGTTTTTTAAGAATCTTGTCAACAACAATGCACAGCGAGATTCTCGTACATGCATAATAATACAATATATAAAGCTTCCAATTGTTATTTGAAAAGCAGAATTCTGATCTGATCTTTATTTGAATTTATCTCGTTAATTTCTAGGAAAAATATTTTGTTATGTTTATATAGTTTTATTAATTATGTATTGTTCGAATTTTTATTTTTTATTTTATTAATAGCCTGTATGTATTACTTGAATGAAGAAAAAAAAAGAGTACCTCTTCTTCTCGAGAAAAAAAAAAAAAAATCTTTTTTCTAATATTATAATTGCTCTGTATTTATGTTTATCAATTCAAAATCTAAAATAACAAAGAAAATAAAAAGTAAAGGGTGCTAGGAAGAGAAAAAAAAAAAAAAAAAAAGAGGAAACAAATGGAGGGAATTCCAAGTTAATGCAACAGTGAAAACGATTTTGTAGACAATTCTTTTTCTTTACAAATACAAAACGTTGTCGTTTAATTTCACGTCGATTTCCGCAGAGGCATTGCCTTGAGCTAAAAACTCCCATCAAAACCAGCGTTCCTGAGCTCTTGTTCTAAGGCTTCTTCAAGCCAGTATTGAGATTCTTCCATCAACCGAGGACTCATTCTAAACATCAAAACGCAAAACTCCATCTCATTTAAGGCACCGTCGCCATCAAGATCACCTTCTGTAATCATGCTGGCAAGCTTGTCATCTGTCAAGTTTCGCAATCCTAAGATAGCAGAGTTCTGCTTCAAGCTCTCCTTCGTAATCACCCCCTTCTCCTTGTCCATCAACAGCTGAAACCCATTACACAGCTCGTTTATCAGCCCCTCACCGCCCAACTTATCTGCCATTACAGGCAACAGATCCTCGAAATCAACCTTCCTGTTAATCCCCGCCATTGTTGAAATTTATATTGACTAATTAAACTGTTTAATCTTTAGCAAGAACAAATAGAAGATATCGGAGATTGTGTGAGATTGAGAACGTGGGCATGAAGATTTGTGAGTATATATAATAGAGGAATAAGGTTCTTCTAGGAAAGAGGAGGAGTCATGTCACGGTTTCCTTATGGATGACAGAAAAGGAACAGTTAATTGCTGGTCGGCTTTGGCCTCACTGTTTCGTAGAAGCTTGTCAGGGGTATTTATGTCATTTTGTATACTTTGTATTCTCTTCTTCTAGACTTTGACTTTATCCTAATCTGGACAGAGGATAGGAATGGAATGGCCGGAGGGGTATTATCGTCATTTTAAGGACTTTATGGCTTTGACCTCTACTAGGTAGTCGCAGGTTTTTTGTTGTAGTTTTAGTTTGTTCCCACTTCACGCAATAAAAAATTTTCAATAATAAGTAAATTATGTTGGATTAGGAAAATATTATTAATAATCTAATGCATAGTGAATTAATTTTTTTAACTACAATTTATAAAACAAAAAAATTATGATAATAATTAATTACAAGTATTGACTGCTAAAACTTAATTCCATTCATTGTAATTTTCGAGAATCCTTTTAGGATTATTATAACTTTTTCACATTTAAATCTATTATGATTTAATTATGCATTACAATTAAATTAAATGAAAACTCTTATAAATTATAATCACGTGGTGCTAATATATAGATAGATTGATGCATTCCGGTAGTCACACTGAATCCTACAGAAATAAAATAAATTATTATTCATGCTGTTGTGGTGCTTATTATAAGAAGGAAGAGCATGAATTAAGAAGGTTCGATTCATAATATATCTTACTGCAAGCCACGTGGTAGGACTAGGAGCGTTCTAACTTTATTGCTCTCATTTCTTTAGGCTTAGCCCTTGTATTGTATATGTGACTATGATATTATAATTAATAGAATCAACAACAAAGTTGAGTTGTTTTTCCAAAAAAGAAAAAAAGAATAGTAAAGATTCCAAAGAAGAAGAAGAAGAAGAATGGATGACGTGTACGAACTAGGAAGCCGGCAAAATGAATGCGTGTATTTGACGTGTAAGCCCACCCGGCACACCACCTCTCTCAGCGGCAGCCGAAAATATTGTCATGGATTACGTGTGTACAACTGGACATATTCACAATTGGAAATTGGAATTGACGGAGAAGTCAAAATAGGAATAACTTCACTTAATTAAATTTATAACTTATAATTTGTCTTAACGATTGGATAAAAGTAATTAATTCAAAGCTCGGCTGGAAATTAAGGCTTGCTAATAAAAATTAAATTTCATGTCGTTATCTTCCATCTTCTAAGGTGACAGTTAGCTCATTCTGAGAGAATGTTTCTGGTTTACTAAATGAAGAAGCTCTGCTGGAAGCGCATCGCCGGACAACGAACGCTGGCTGTTTAGGGGTTGGCAGTGTTGCAGTGTCACTGCCGAGCATGAAAACTACATTCGACATTGTGGGGCGATCGCTGGGATCTTCTTGCACGCATAACAGGCCAACTGTTACACACTTCAATACCTCTTCGCTTGCGTCGAAATTTTCGCATATTGTCTGGTCCAGCAGATTCAATGCTTTGTCTTCTTTCCATAATTGCCATGCCTGGAATTGGATACAAATGTTAAATGGAAAGCGCTGCAATATACTGAGAATGAAAGTTAAATTACATTAATCAGTATGAAAAATTGTAACACATGCACTTACGTAGCCTAGAAGGCTCAAATTCTGCTCTGGCTGATAAAATCCTGTGTTCCTTTTGCCAGTGATAATCTCAAGTACAACAACACCAAAGCTGAAGACATCTGACTTGAACGAGAAAAGTCCATCTAATGCATACTCAGGAGACATATACCCACTGCGTTAATTACCCATTGTAAAGTAGTCAGTAATTTAGGTTTATGGCCATATAACTATTAGCAAAGAAAATTTCAGGTGCTAAAGATTGTGATAAAAACTGCAAAGAATGAGCTTTCTTGAATATATAATGATTTATACCATCTGCATGAAACTTACTAAGTGCCAACAACTCTTTTTGTGTTTGCTGCAGTTTCTTTGCCTCCAAAAATTCTAGCCAACCCGAAGTCGGAGATTTTTGGATTCATCTCCTCGTCTAGTAGAATGTTACTAGTTTTCAAATCTCTGTGAATGATCCTCAGCCTAGAATCTTGATGAAGATATAGCAGCCCTCGAGCAACTCCAAATATAATGTTGTAGCGCAATGGCCAGTCCAGTGACATGCTTAGTTTTTGATCTAGCAAGGTTTAGTTTGCATTTTAAGAGCGAATCTTTAGTTACTATGTTAAATTAGTCTTTGTGCAACCAAAATAATAACGATAATGATAATAATAACAATACAAATGGGAGTCTAACCAAATATGAACGAATCCAGGCTTTTGTTAGGCATATATTCATAGAGTAACATCTTCTCATCTCCGCTGACACAATAGCCCATAAGTCTTACGAGATTCCGGTGTTGAAGTTTGGCAATCAACACCACTTCGTTTTGAAATTCCTCCAAGCCTTGTCCAGAGCAACTTGATAGCCTCTTGACAGCAATTTGTTGTCCACCTGGGAATTGAGCCTGATTGTAGAATCCCATAATACACTCTCATTACCAAATGGAAATTAGCTCACAAAAATTTTTTAACTAGTGTTGTTAGTTATTACCTTGTAAACAGGCCCAAAACCTCCTTGCCCCAGCCTGTTTGCATTTGAGAAGTTATTTGTAGCAACTAGTATGCTTTCCAAATCAAAAAATGGTACATCTATGCCTTTTGCATCTTCTTCTTTGAACTGACCTGAGTCGATCAAGTCTTTGACGTGTCTTTCACTGTCACACAGCTGAAGTACCAGATTTCTCTGAATGCCTCCCCTGTTTCCTGAATTCAAACACAAACTTTGTCTTTAAAACAAGCTACCTATTTCTGTTTTAAGCAATAATGATTAAGGGATTACTAGATACCTTGTTCCTTGGCCACTCTTCTTCTTTGCAAATATATGTAAAGAATGGCGATTACAAGGCAAACTAAAGTGATTATACTTATAATAGTTACGGCAATGATCAGAGACAAAGGCATCTTCCCTCCTGAAAAACTATATCTGTTCTTGCTGTCGCCACCTGCCAAAAATGAAGGAACATGCTCAATTATACATATAAAAAGCATAAATATTACTCAATCTTGGAGTCTTTGTATGGCAATGCGTTCAATGTAGCACTCGGTCATAATCAGTCATACTCCATAAAATTCACAATTCCATGGCAGCCCCCATCATTAGTCTGTATTATCTTATCTGTATAAGCTAATTAATGCATGGATGACGTCAGATAAAGTGGATTTCGTATGATATAGTGTTCTCACCTTTAATACAACTTAAACTTGAGCTATCCCACTGGAAGTTTCTATTACAAAGGCACCTTTTGTTCCCATCTCCGGTTTCATTGCAAGATGAATTTGGCCAGTCTTTGCAATCTTCAGAAGAAGAGCAAGTAGGCTGTAGTGGCGGTTCCCAAGATATCTCCACTTCATTAGTACCTGTAAATGGATCTGCCTCACACCAGCCAGTCACATTAAAAGGTGATGATCGGTGAAGCTGCAAAAATTTGCCTCCTGAATTGCCTCCCTCACAGTTATCTCCATCTTTGGTTTGGATGACAAATTTTCGTGTTTCTGGATTAATTCTTGTGATTCTATAGGTGCCACCACGCGCCACAAAGCTGACCTGCCCTGTTGAGATGTTGCAGTGGAAGTTAAAGTAGATAGCATCACCACATTTTGGCCCAGTGCTAAGGGGATAAGGAATCAGGTTTGCTCCACAAATCTCACAAGTCCTTGGCATCACTTCTGCAAAAAGTAGGATGTGTTTAAAATTGAGAAGTTTTGCCAATAAAGAAGTCCCTTGTGTTGGAAGCCTGAAAGCCCACATGAAGCACAAAATAGGAGCAGCTGGCGTGAAGATGTCATTATTGTAAAATATAAACAGGGAAAACTTCAGTAATATTAGAAATATTAGATCTCCTACTTGTGATATTTACTTCAGAACTGGAACTTCATCTGTCACAGGTGTTTCTTTCTAACATAAATATTAAGAGTAATGCTGTATAAGACTAAAATTACATACTACCAATGTGACCAAAATTTCCAAAAGAAACCTTGAAAAAAAAAAAAATTTCCAAAAAGAAGTTTCCCTAGTACAGCTAGAATGTTTACTGTTGCAAATCAAATCACCATGAATTTAAGCATTTTCAGAAGGATAATCATACCTATGTCAGAACCTGCCACACGAACATTGAGGTTCCCGCCACCCTCATATTCCTCCTGCAAATTATTGAGATCCACTGACCAAATCCAGCATGCAGTGACATCAGTAACACCCTGTTGCGTGATTTCAGCTACTTGATATGAATAAGCCTGGCACTGGCAGTTGTTGAGGCACTCTGATTTGCATGCCATTTCATTCTTAGCCTTAAATTGAGAATCTGGGTTCCCTACATTCATCATATGTAAACTCAAGAATGTGTTACTCTCAGAATTTTTGCCACATATAGTTGTCTTTCTGGAGCATCCGCCAGAAAAGTCTCCACTATTCCAGTTCTGTGGCAAGCTAGGCTCAAAACCAGGCAAACACTTGCACAACAACTTATCATTGCTATTACAGATGCCAAAATTTCCACAAGCGTTATAAACACTGCATCTGTCTCTGGGCTGTGCCCAAATCAAAGACCAAACCTTCTTATTTTTCCACTTAAAATACTGAATTTGGCCCGTGAAAGTCATTATCATCCTTGTATCACTGTATAATGATGAAGTCAGATAAGGCACCGTGTCATTTTGTATAGTTGACGTGAAATTTGATAACAAGTAAGACAATGCAGATGGCATCTGATCAGATCCGATGAATTTACCAGAAACACCACTTTTCCAGTACCTCATCGATCTTTTCCAGATAACGAACTCACTCTCTCCTTCTTGATCCAGCTGAAAAGTGAAGTTCCCAGGTGCAGGATCATCATAGCTTGTCCATGAAGTCAATATTATGTTTTCATCCATTTTCATGCCTGGAAGAAATGTATCAGTTGGGTTATCAAAACTCTGCCACAGAGTTCTTCGCAACCGACTTTCTTGATCTTCGTCACTGATAACAAGATTTCCAGTATCCATGATCTTTGCCGTCCTGTTCACGGAAGCTGATTTTTCAAGATTTGTCGACCAGTAAGTTTTCCCACTTTCATCAAATACCTTGAGGTTGCCATCTTCTGCGATTGCAAAAACTCCACTATTATCTAAAACCGGGCTGTCCCTATTGGCAACCCATACAACTGTTTGTGGATTAGACCTGTAATACCACATTCCTACATATCTTCGGTGATCAGAGCTCCCATTAGGAGTGAAAAAACCTAATTCAAATTTATTGCTAGTTGAAACAAGAGTTT
>CM040451.1:16672745-16718674 GCA_022749755.1 Azadirachta indica | reverse complement strand
CTCCCGGCATTCCGTAGGCAGGCTGCTGGGAAGCTCTATACGCAGCTTCATCATACAAACTGTTCAGAGTGAGGGAGTCCATTCCACCAGCCTAGCATTCATTGACAATGAAAGATGCTTCATTAGCAAAACATTGTCGATTTAGTGACATATAAAGTTATTCACAAGATAAACCATAAACAAGGCCTACCAATTGCCGCTCACTGGCTGAAGAAATATTAGTACTAGGTGTGGCGACCAGGGCAAGTTCCCACCCAGTAGGATCAAAATCTTTTAATTGACCAGCATTAGAATCAAATGTCGAAGCACCAGTACCTGCAAAAACGAGTCACCAACTGGTGAACGTAGCAAGCAACCAAAATTGCAGAAATAACACAAATTGGAAACATAAATACAACAAAAATAAGAATAAAAGTAAAATTACCTGGTTCAGATGGAACTATGGCTAGAGCCAAGGCATTACTTTCCTCAATTGCAGACGCATCAGGTGCGGCATAACTCAATCCCTGAACCCACCAAAAGGTGTGAACATAATAATTAAAGATCATAAATAGGGCAAGTTCTGATTAAAAATCAAATGATATATAACAATAATAATCAATCTAATAATTGCTTATTGCTTACCAGCAGATCTCCGGTATCTGAGTTGTTCTGAGGAGGAGGGGGTGGAGTGGGAGGCTCAACCTCAGCATTGGAGACAGCAACAACATCATCCATAGGAGGTGGCTCAGGTTCATCACTAGGTATATTCGCATCTTCAGAAGGACCTTCTTCTGGTCTGTATGTCAATAGCTGTTTATAACCATCACAGATTAGTTCTATAGCAGATATAACAGAGATCAATGATACCTATTGAGAACTGAAGTGAGTTAATATTTATACATAATATATTGCACTAAAGGTCACCACGAGACCGTGGCATCAGTAACGTTAACCAATTTTCATTATATAACTATATCTGGAGCCATAACCTCTATAAAGAGAGAGTCAATCATATTGTTTCTTACTGCTCGTATTATTGCTGACCTTCATTCTTCTCATTACACATAAATCACAAATCATATCTGCAAGTTATCATTCTCCTACCTTCTCTCAAATAGATCTCCCTCTACTCCCTTTTTAATTTGTTTTTGGTGCAAGCACTTGTCCAACTCAAAAACTCACTTCAGTCATTCTCATCTTTTGACACTTTTACTAAGAGGCCAGTCTAGAATCCATAAAGTAAAGTTCACTGGTAATTTTCTCCATAAAGATAAGGAAACCAACACAAAATGGAAAGTAATTGTCCAACAATATTTTTATCCAAACACCATTTCATCCTCCTAAATCTATCCATGTGATTTTCTCCATAAAGATAAGATTATAATCTACATAAAGATAAGGAAACCAACACAAAATGGAAAGTAATTGTCCAAAAATATTTTTGTCCAAACATAAATAGTTTTTACTGACCAACGGCTCGCTTGGAACAGTAACCACTCTGGGTGCCTCTCTTATATACTCTTCCATTGTTGTAAGGAAGGATTGTGGTGGCTGCAATGGGGAAAAAAAAAAAAAGAATTAACTAAAATCTTCTTCATTAGAGAAAAAAGAAAGACCTAAAACCAACTAAACTTTTCAATCACTATAATAACATCAATACCTCTCTAAGAACGGGAAACTGGAAATTCCTAGCAAGTTCCAGTCCTTTGCAAACTTCATAGAAATCAGAAAGGCTTCCTGCCTGCATCAGAATACCCAGATTTCACAACTTCATAGAACTGAATAGGTATTACATAATTAATAGCAAGATCAAATAGAGTAATGTAGATAATAATAGCTGTCAACCATGCATTCAGCTCAAAACTAGGTTAACAAAATAAATGCACTGCATCACCTGCTGGCCAGCTCGTTTATAAATCTCAAGGGCTTTGATAGCTTCATGTCTAGGCATCTCAAAAAACTGCAAAGAAATCAAAGATTAATTAATAAAATAGAAAAAGGCATAATAAACAACAGCTTTCTTAAACAAGACAATTCTTGCATCGCCAATCAATCCAAATTACCTTATCCACAAGATTTATGATTCCATCATTGACAGCACAGTATATTTTAAAGCTTTCCTTCAACACCTGAAAATTGCATACATTGACAAGGTCAAAGTGAATCAAATAAAAATTCAACATTAGTTGAACATTTTCTTTACATTAGATTTTCCAACAAGGGAGTGTTTCAAAAGGAGGAAAGGAGAGAAAAGAGAATGGAAAACCATCATAAAAAATTGGGTCTGCAATTCTAGATGCTAATGCTATTTTACAATTTCACTCACACAAGGTAAACACATTCCAACCAAATGACAGAGAAACCAATGATTTTGTCTTCAAATAGAACTGCATTGTCAATAGTACTGCAAATTTTACAATCCACATACAAAAGCATCAATTGCCCAATAATTACACCGAAAAAGAAGATGAAAGATAGCAAGCATACCAGAGCCAGAGAATACTGTATTACATAATTATGAAAAGTTGCGCCTTCAGGCTGCAACTATTATATATGCAATTCTATATGCTAATAGTATTTTACAATTTTACTTGCGCAAGGTAAACACATTCCAACTAAATGAGAGAGAAACCAATGATTTGCTCTTCAAATAGAACTGCATTGTCAATAGTACTGCAAGTTTACAAGCCATATACGGAAGCATCAATTGCACAATAATTACACCAAAAAAGAAGCTGAAAGATGGCAGGCATACCAGAGCCAGAGCATACTGTATTACATAATTATGAACAGCTGCACCTTCAGGCTGCAAAGACAGAAAGGGATCATCATTTGTTTATCAAAATAGGTCAACGTGAACAAGAAATGCCCAAATGCACAAGTATCCTAACCACAAAGACTTAATAGTAATTTGCAGACAGAATCACAATTATCAATAAGAAAATTTCCAACATGAACAACTAGCTTAACAGCAGATGGATGAATTCAGTGTGGCGAAGATCAAACTTCAAGAAGATTAAAAACAATACCTGGCAACCAACCAATCGATGCAGCAGCTGCTGCAAAGCAGGCAACTGCTCCAACAGTTCTTCACTTGGCAAATCCCTGGTTCTGCTGTAACCCTGCCCATCAAAGAGAAGACAGATTGACAAATGCCATGAATGTGGAAAGATTGAACCAATAACGCCAAATAGTGACATATGGTAAACTTCATATAAAAAGGATAGGAAACAATGCCAAATTTAGAATGCTATATTCAACTAATACTTTCTTATGAATAACTAAAACGTGTTCAACATCATATTTACTAATAGATATGCCCATAAAAAAATTTCTATCATCCAAGCTACTTTCATAATTGCACAAAATAGTCACCAATTTTGGACTTCAAATTGTTTCATAAACTCGTACGAATTTATTCTTCTCTACAAATTCTAGCACAAGTCAGGAAGGAAGTGTCATTAATTTCCAAATGCCTCAGCATTTAGTATCACAAATATCTTTTAATACCCCGCATCAGTGCCATTAAAGACAAATTAGTCCAATAAGAATAAATGGGATTCAAAGAGGACAAAGATCTAGCTGTTTGAAATTAGACAAACTGTCTGGGGTCCTCACTCTATTGTTGCACTATAAAAACACATAATATCACGATCCAAAAATCAAATGAACCATTTGCTGCTAACTAAGAAAATAGGAATGAGATCAACCTCTGCTTGAAAATGCAAAAGAGAAAGATATCATAAGTTTGTCAAGTAAGTATTGTCATTAGAGGCTACGCACAAAAAACAACTACTCCACAGTGTAAGAACAGTGCTGTAGTAATTCAAGAACTAGAATTCAACTTCAGAAATGATCAAATTGTAAAAAGCCGTTGGCATTCAGGAAAGATAATTATAAAAATAAGTATCTAGACAAAAAAAAATTAGTTGTCAAACAACAGATGACTGGATACCGACAATATAACCATAGTTGAACAGTTCAACCAAAACTAAAATCACTTATTTTTCACTTGCGAACTCTTTCCTCTCTTTTTTCCTGCTCAGTCACCTTTTATCGTCATCAACTTTTATTTCCCTTCGATTTTTTAAAAATAATATTTTGGAATTATTAAATTAGGTGTATACCTTATCCTCCCCTTGGACAGGTCTTGGAAGACGCTCAGCTTCTATATCATACTTTAGAATCCTAAAACACTCAAGTCGCTCCTCCAGAAATAGTGCATATGTACGTACCCATGCAGAGCAATCCCAGGCTGAAGGAGAAAAACAAAAATAAGAGAACATTAGAAAGTACAAAATTTTCTTGTTTATAAACATGGAATTCAAACTACATAGATATGTTTCTTTGTTTATATGTTAAGTAAAGGATAATAGTGATGGCCAAGAAAATTTGAAAAATAAAGAGAAGAGAATTAAAATTCACCGATAGGGCTTGAATCATCCTTGAAATTAGAAAGTTGGAGAATGCGCCCTCTCTGCTGGAAATTCAGAAGTTCTTCTCTGAATGTAGGATCGCCCTCCCTCAATGTCCTATGGATGGATAACTATCAGTGTTTTCAATGCAACCTGTTGAACATAAAATATAATATGAACATGTTTAGTCACACTAAAAGGATGAGCTATGCCACTTGACAATAACTAAATCAACTCATAGATATCAAACTCATATTATAATGTTCGGAATACACAAAAATATATAACAGAGTTCAAGGTCTGTGGATTTCAAATGCACGGATGCAGTCAATATCCTAAAGCCAGAAGACAATCAAAAGGCCCAAATAACACTCCAACACTTCTAAGAAATCCTGAAAATCTCTTTTTCCCACATCTACCAAAAGAAGTACAGGGGAAAGAAACTCCATAACCTTTTTAACAAATTTTAAGCATTGAACGCAAGCATTGCAATGGCTATTAGAAGACAAAAAAGAGTGAGAAAATTTACTTCTGCAAGGGCAGCTTTTAGTATGCTACAACCCCTAGCAACCCAAAAGGGGAAAGAAAAGTATGTCATATATTGACAAATTCATATGCCACCAAACCTAATCCAATTACAGCCAAATATCCCACACCCTACCAAGGTGACCAGTTAATTCAGCATCAAGTGAAAGTAAGTTTAATTGACAAGAATTAAGGCCATTTCACCAGTAGGAGCTGTACTTCATTGTCACCTTCAGAGCAAATGAAACATCCTTCAAGCATTTCCCACTAAAAGCTAATCTATTTGAGAATTCACAGCAGAGGCTTCAACAAATAGCTAAGTTACAGCTGAGAAATGTGCGATTACTATTGTTTTCCGCATTGATGAATCTTTGCAAATACCAGATATTATTTTTTTCCCTTCTTTTTTGCACCAAAGCAAATGTTACAGCCGAGAAACGTGTGATTACAACTTGCTTCCGCATTGATGAATCTTTGCAAATACCAGATATTATTTTTTCCTTTCTTTTTTGCACCGAAGCAAATGTTCTGCTTCAATGACCTCATGATTTCATTAATGAGATTGTATCTTCCAAAATCCATGAACTTAGTAGCAAAAGAATATAAAAAGGGGGAAAAAGATCACACATATAACCGAAAGAAAGTACAGGAAAATGTTCAATGAAAACTCCGTGCACAAATGCTGAAAATATACAGACGCAATAAGAAATAAGTCACTACTGCCACGAACTCTTCTAACAATAACTTTTTATGAACATAAGAAATAATTTAAAAACCTTAAATTCATTAAAATGGGAACTTCCTGATAAACATTTCATTTACGTTTCTAATATGAAAATTAGGCGTCAGCACATCAAAAACCATAAATAGACGGTCAAAAGAGTACAATGGATCCAAATAAACAAGAAATATAACAAGATCGAGCATTAACCAAATCTATATCTTAAAATAAAATAAAGTTTGTGAAAATGTAACATTGAATCAAATGAATAATGTGATTAATCAAGAATCAGTACCGTCCAATTACGAGTTTTGGCCAATCTACGGGCAAGAGCATGAATGCAATAAGCAACATCTGCTCGAGGCCGGATTGCTGATGTGGCAACCAGGATTTCTGCGACAATTTTTTTCCATTTATTATCGAATCCAAAATAATTTCTAGGAAAATTAAAATAAAAATGGACCCATAAAATTGAAAATAATTTTTTTTTTTTAAAAAAAATTACTCACTCCTAAGATGCCTCTCTTTCGGAGGACACTCGACGTGGTTAGTAGCTTTGACTATCGCCACATCCAAATCCTAAAAATAGCAAAGGAAAATGGAACAAAACCGAATCAAATCAGAATCAAAATCGAATCTAAGAAGAAGAAGAAGAAGAAGACTAAAATTGAACGAGGAAGAACGAAAACGGTACCGCATAATCACTGTTGACGTGAGCGAGACCGACTTTGGTGGTATCTTTGAGAGCGCCATAAGCTTTCCTCCACGTCTGAAGCGTTCCCATTTGTACGGTACGGTACACCTCTTCGCCGCTCGGATCGCTCGCTCTGTTTCAGAATTTTATTTCAATTATTTCGCAATTATTTATTTCATTTTATTTATATTTATTTATATCTATTTATTACGTGGTGTTGAGGGCTGCGTTCTCTCTGAATTTCCCAGAGAACACGAAATAAGAACTGATCAGAAGCCTGTGACAAATGCGTTTTTTTTATTTTTATTTAATTTGTGTGAAAATATTATTTGTTTATTTTATTAATTTAACAAAAAAAAATTAAATTACTGATCTGGTGGCTTTTGGCGGCCCGTCTTTCGGTATGCGTCGTCATCATTGCCGCTTTCAGTATTGGTTGGGGTCCACATTTTGCCATGCTGTCAGAAATTTTATTAACCGAAGGTAAATTTTTTATTACTTAAGGGCGTGTTTGGCATGTAAACTTGGTAACAATTTAATTTTTTTTTTATTTTTAACATTATAATATATTAAGAAAACAAATTATTTTCAAATTCAACATCAATTATCTTCTTAATTTTTTTGGGTTTAAAATCTTATCAAGTAATTTTAGTTAACAAACTTACTCCTATACCAAGAATGAAGCCAATGTCAACTAACCAAATTCTAGAAGTCAATTAATTTTAATGGTGAAAGAAAAGGATCTACTCAATGCTGACTAATACATTAGCTTTGACGAAAACAATTAATTAACAATTAAGACAATTTTTTTACAGCAAGCCATTTAGATTAAATACTATTAATTAATTCACTTAAAATTTGATTTAATTTAATTAAATTTTAAACAAATCAAAATTCAATTTTAATTTATAAAATATGAAAATATTAATTTTATATGTAATTTACCAATAATTTTTTTTTTTTTGAAAAAGGGGGAAATTAAAGAATAACAGTTGCAGGTTGGATCACATGTGCCACGAGGAGGGTGACCTAAAATTGTTTCATTGTCTCTTAATTAATTAATTAATTAATTAATTAAAAAATGATAATAATTTTTTCATTATTTATTGATTGGGTGGCAAAATGTTGTTGTCTCCTTGTTGGGTATGAGTTAATTTTCTCTTTTTTAAATTTCGACAATTATGCTACAATGTGTATGCATTCGGAGTTTTCAATGATAGTTGAAACTTTAAACTTAAGATTAAAATAATAATTATTAAGATCAATTTTAATTTATATTAAGACCTTAATGTTCATAAGTCACATAGATTATTTCATTTGTAAAACAAAAAAATTTCAAGAATTTTCAAAGTATAACAATGTATAAATTCTCAAATTTTAATGAAATAAAAATCACACAATTTTAATTATTTTAATATGTAAATCTTTTGCGATAGTTATTTAAAATGCATTAACGTTTAGTTGTCAATTTTGTTTATATAAAGAATAAAAATTTAAAATATGTTAATGTGTGATTGTGAATTTTGTTCATTAAATTGTTTGTTTATGAGATTAATTTATTAAAAGTTATTATTTAATGAAATTGGTTTATGGGATGAATATTAGAATAAAAAGGCTTAATAAAATGGGAATTTAGGTGGTAGGGAAGAGAAATGATTTGTTTGGCGATTAATTTAGGTTTTGAGAGCAATAAAGTTGCCTTTTAACCAAAAGCAAATCATGCAAGAAAATGACTTCCAATCAAAGAAAGGAAGCCATTCATTTTTAAAAAATAAAGAAATAAAAAAAGTAAAGTAAAAAGTAAATAAAATAAAATCACAAAAGATTATTGAACAAGAAAGGAACCAAAAAAAAAACTAAATTCTATAAAAAATAAATAAATAAATAAATAAATAAATAATTAATTAATCTTGGTGGTTGGGGAACTAATAAAAGAAAAACAGTTACAAGTATGAATCGATGAAGATGGATTGGGAATTGTTGAGTGGTCGAAGAACACAAAAAAAAAAAAAAAATTTAATGAATTAAAAATATGAGTCAAAAGAGTTGTGTTTTATGTTTGGTGTTAAACTTTGTTAGATGACTTTGTTCTGTTTTCCAATAGCAAATATGTTTTTGTTTATATAGAAGATGAGGGTGTTGAATGGTCAAAAAAAACACATAATATTATTTTTTTTTTTTATGAATTTTGTTTTCAAAAGTTTTAGATAACCTTTGATTTTACTTTCACTATGATCAAATTAAGCAATAAATATGCATAATAATCCATAAATTACATGAATGATGTATGCCTACAATAAGCTTAAAATTACATATATACTTCAATTGTTTGTAATAAATTATCAAAAATATGTTTTTATTTATTATTTGACTAAAATTGAAGGACCTAGTTGTTATTATCTGAAACTACATATTGGTAGCGTTAATTATTGGAAGAGTAATTTTCCGACCAAGATATGGAAAATCCCAAGCAGATCTCCAACCCCCAGCATCCAAAATTCAACAAAATTTAATGATAAATAAATAACATTAATAATTGGTTGGTGGAAGAGTTGTGGGGATGTTTAGTTTTAATTTATACAGGAAGTACATTTATGAAGTGTTTTTTTTTTTTTTTTTTTTTTTTTTTGTATAACATATAACAGGGAAACTGTACAGACTTTTGGTGATGGATGCAGGCAGCAATCAACTTACACAGAAGATTTCCTGTTCCTGGAACAACAAGAGATGATGGTTTTTGCAGGATTTTAAGCCGAAAATGTTGTACTCACTGTTATGAAACCGCGAAGAAGTATTGAAATCGGGGATTGGTTCGATCACATAATGAGATCATCGAGGAATGGTAGCTTTATGGCTCCAGAAGCAACTAGAAGTGATAAAGTCCATATTGGTAGAATCCATTTACATACCAGCATCAGAATTCCTTTTCCTGCATAGCAATTTTAGACGATAGGAAATTATAACAGAAAGAATTTATATATATGAAAATAAGAAGCTATACTACTAGAATGGGAAAAGCAAACCATTAAAGATATATGTATATTGTAGCATAAGAAGTAAACAAACACCGAAGAGATATATTGGTGCTTAATCAAGTATGAACAAGCTAGAAAGTAACTTCTCGAACTTTAATAATGTCTTGTGGTATCGTTTGTGGGATTGAATTGTTGTGATTTTTAATCATTGTTGTGAAGATATAAGTAGACGAGTAGTTGATAAACATTAGTTATTAAGTAAAAATAAGTGTTTACTAAATTTTTTTAACTGTTTTATTTTTAAATTTTAGTAAAAATATAAAAGTTTCGAAATCACTATAATAAATATGTAGAAAAAATTACTTGTTTCAATTTTTTCTTCTAAAGATATATATATTTGTAACGAGCATGCATGTTGTTGCTTCTACTTATAAGCAATTCAGCTACATTATTTGCTAATCATAATTAATCTTGTGAAAAGCTAACTGAAATTAGTATTAATTCATGATTTTCCAAATTCTGAAATTAAAAGAAAGAAACCAAGGAGGGAAAGTGAAAATTAAAATACATACTGGATGATCGAAGCCTTTCTTCTGTGTTGGTAGCAACCCACTCTCCTGTCTTACGAAGTTGCTTCTGAACTGGTCCGTCAAATACATCACTAAAATCTGGCAAAATACCATTGTACACTATATCTTTCTCCTCCAAATCCCTGCTCAATTATCATTTAAAAATTAAGAAGAAACGATATTGAAATCAGAAAGTGGGAAATTAAACATTAGTATCAAACAAGATCAGACATTAATCATTTCTACTATATGCATTATTATTATTAGTGCTTTTGGAGAAAGCACTTTCGGTAAAAGCTTTCTGCAGAAAAGCAATAGTGTTGCTATCATCAATTCATTCATCAGTTTAGAATCAAGAAATTTAGTACTCTCAGAAACAAACATATTTACTTGGGTTCTGCATCACGAAAAGTTCCAGCACCAATGGCGCGTTCGATTTGCATGATGGAGAGCTGTTGTTGCTGTCGTGACTTGTGCTTATGCTTCTGCTTCTGCATGGGCAATTGTTGATGGTTCTTTGACTTTGTGGGTAGTTTTGTAGGCTTTGTTTCACGCATTGGAGACTTAGGAGAAGTGGTAGAAGAAGAAGAAGAAGAGTTGTCCGTAAGAGAAGCTCGAGTTATGTAATGAAAAGTGGATAAACAAGACACGGTTGTCATCTTAGTTAGTTTCTGCTTCTGCTTCTGCTTCTGTTCCTGCTAGTTGTGTTTCTTTTGCTTCTTATGGTTATGGAGATTGCTGGCGCACTGAACTGAAGCTGTGAAGTGGAAATGTCATCAAATTATAAGGATATTTTTCTAAACGGGAAAGGATAAGATTTGAGGTACAACATTTTGTGGCAGAAGGCGCAACCTGTTAAGCTTTATACATAAAAATCAATTATTAACATTTTGCTTTTAGAAAAAACAAATTAGTTAGCAGAATGAATAGACTTTCTAACACTGTACAAGAGCACGATAGTAAATTTTATTATCCTCTCCTGAAATTCATTAAAATATATAAAAAAAAGTGTAAAAATATAATTACAAACTATGTTACTTCTATTTAACTTCAAAAGCAACATCCACCCAACACTTCACAGTTGAACTTAATTATTTGGTTCCACAGCAACTGTGACTTAAAAATTCTTCTTCCCGTTTCAAATGTCGTAAACATTTTAATGGTGAATCACTACTGAAAACTGTATCAAGTCAAAGTGGTTCTGGAATGAAGCAAATATGGTTTTTACATCATTTACACATTGTCTAATCATAACTAATAGTTTTCCTCTGTATCATATAGGTAAATTTCTCAGCAAACGAAGTGCTATTGTCCAATGTGGTCTCTGTGATAGAACAATTCTCCTCAAAGCTGGAACTGCTCCAGCAGCTATAATTGTTGAATGATTTTCACTGTCCATGCTCAGATTATACAGTATTGCTAACCCTGCTTCCACAGCCCTATCACTTCCTTCTTCTATCAGCTTCACCAATGGAAAGATTGCTCCCTTGGAAGCAACAGTTCGAGTGGGATCAACTACCCCTTCAGACACAATCCTGTTCAGTTCAACAACTGCAGCTTCCCGTGCTTCTGGAGAGAGAGAAGATTTCATCTGCTCAATAAGTCTCGGGATTGTCTCATAAAGAGTTACCTCCATGTTGATTGGATTTTCAAAATCTAGGTTAGGGCCGGACAGGCAACTCAACTTAACAAGGCAAGCAGCAACCCAGTCTTTATAGTGAAGAGGGATATTTGATTTGAGGATTTTCCGAAGCAATTTAGTGAAATGGGTGGAATTTATGGTTTGGCAAAACTGCTTAGAGTCAAGCAATTTCGTTAGTAAACGGGATCCTGCAGAGATTGCAAGACAAGCTTCTTCAACATCAAGGGCATACTTTTCTGGCTGCTGACCTTCAATATCGGATTCTGTATCTGCAGTATTTCAAATACATGCTAAAACATCACACATAAACAGCTGGAACAATAACATAAACTGTCTCTATTTACTTGAATATAGGATTACAAATAATAATAAACAAGAAAACAGGTATATTGACAGGCCCATGTTGGCGATATACCCATTATTTTACAATTTCATACAATGACTATAATTTCAAAGAAAAAAATTTGTGCATATAAGCTGTGCTTTAATTTCTTTTGTTGCTCATGGTTCACTGCTGTAATGCAAGCGTAGATTTAAGAGTTTGCTAATGGAAATAACCTTCACTTCACTACAAGCAAGGTTACAACACAGAATTTAACCCTACAAATTTTACACAGAGCAAGCATGTAATCCATGGCAACTTTGTACCAACAGGGAACTAACAGGGTTAAACTCAGATATGGACGTTTTACAATACGGGAGAAACTTAGTCGGAGACTGAAAGAAATTGTTTCGCATACCTTCCAAAGCTTTTTGTTGGAAAATGGCTTCCAAACCAGATTCAATTTCCAGTGAAGTGATTGTGTCCATGCTTGGGTCAATAACCGTTATGAACTCAAGGATAGAAGCTGCCTTCCTCTGTAGATTCGGATACGAGGTTTTCATAATGCTAATCAGGCAATTAATGAAGACAGAGTCCAGCACTTCTTTCCTAAATCAGGTCAAACACAGATAAAATCCAATCAAAAGTTAGCTCTTAACGTTTCTTACAAAATAAAAAAAAATTTATAATATTAGTGTAGATCTATGAATTCCTTACCTAGTCCCACCAGCAAATCAAAGTTATCAGATTCAAGTCTAAGTTACTTAGCATGATCAGTCTCGAGTTATCTCACACCAAACTGGTTATCAGTAGGTTGAGTCCAGGTTATATCATCCTTGATTCCACTCTAGATGTATAATCTATGTTTAACTTTTCTTATTCACCCACACAGTTTCCTTTTACCAAATTATTAATTACATAAATAGGTCAAGGGATTGAATTTGGGTAAAGCAGCTTAATCTGGCAGAAACAACCAAACTCTTCCCAGCCATAAATGAGAAGACATGACTGCTGGCACAAGAAGCTACTGCCTAAACTGATGCTAATTATCATAGTTCCGCTTCTACAATTAATTCATATCGAGAACCATGCTACAATATATGCTACAACAAAAATTATGATTTACAAAAGTTATAAGCAGATGAAGATTTTCTTAAATCAGAATAATCAGTACAGAAAGCAATTTTTCTGTAAAATGGAGAATTGAAACAATTGTTAAAAAGAAAATGTTTTCTGCAGAAAGTTCAACGCACTTTGTCTCTAAAGGACAAATGTTGGAGGCAAACTTTATGAGAAGAAATTGCTTCCCTTTGTTTAACTATTAAGCATGAACCTAGCCTGCTCCTCTTCTAGACAAAAATGTCAAACTTGCTACCACCTAGTGCAAGACACCTGTTATGAAAACTACTAAATTTTGATCACTTTGTTTTGTATCCTTATGTTGTGAATGATAAACGACCATTTAGTAACAAACAATAACGACCACCAGAACAGAATAGGACTATGGAGAGGAAAAATAAGTTGATAGTGATAAGAAAAAATCAACCCAAATAGCTTTAGGATACTAAAAGGGAAAATGAAAGGAAAGAAAAAGAGAAAAACCTCATTTTGGTTCCTGATACAGGTATATCAGCCATATTTCCAGTTAATTCTGTAGAAGCATCAAGGCTTTTTGCAGCATCTAATGCCTTTTTTGTTCCATTAACTGGTCCATCATAAAACTGGAATGCATCAACATGCTAGGTGAGTTAATAGAACACCATAAGCATTTTATGATATGCCGAAAGAAAGGACCGACTAACCTTTGATTTCATTTCTTTACTTGGGTCGAGGATGCGACCAAGTGTATCCAATGTCTGCATAGCAGCAAAATTTCAAGTAATCATCAACACTAAGTTCAAATCAATTTTCAGGAAATTTCTACACAGGCGAATACAACAAGACCTTTTCCATCAAGTTTTCAGAGATGTCCGAGCACTTTAGAGTATCAACCAAAGGATATAGAGCACTTTCGGCTTCCATAATCTGGCAAACAACATAACTGCATCAAGAAAGTAATGGAAAATGTTAATTCTGAAATATGACATATCAAATCAAACAGAATATAATATTAAGCTGAAGACACTATTAAAACTCGAAGATTAGCCCTTCAGATGTGAAGAGGATCCATCAGTGAAGAGATATGTTGAACAATGATATAAGGATCAGAATCTGACATGCAAATCTGGAAGGACAAAAGACTATAATGATAGCAAAAATGACGTATCAACTCACTACCCTAACACGGGTTTTGTCTGCTAATAGTAGAGACCCAGTTGTCGATTTGCAAATTATCAATTTGTGAACCAAAAAATGTCTTAAAAGGAATAAAATAAAACATAAGTTTGGTACTGCCCGTAGAATTTGAAAAGGGAAATGAAACTACCTGAGAGACAGTCTCTCCAAAGCATGTGTTACAGACAATCTGACCGCATCACTGCTATGATCCAAAAGCTGAACCAAATGCTTGATAGCTCCAGCTTCCTTGAATGAAATCCGCATATGTTCATTGATAGATACATCTGCAATTGACTCTGCAGCTCTTATTATGGCTCTTTCATCTTCAAGTCCAAGTATCAAAACTAACCGTGCCACCCCATCCATCCATGGCAAAAGAGTTAGCTGCCGATCAGTGGGAAATTCAGACTCAGGTTGCCTCCCATCTTCTGATTCTATAGCCCCAATGCGAGCAAGAAAATGTTGCTTAGCCCTTCCAACCATTGCATTCATCTTGGCTTCCTCAATGTTCACATTTTCCTCATTAATATTCAATCCAAGCAGTAATTCATTGGCACCATACCTCGAAGGCCCTTGTGAAGTCCGTTCAATCTCAGTACCGTCTGGTAAACTAGGCCATGAATGCAGTTCAGGTCTGAAAGACTTATATGCAGCTGCACCAACCATGGGGACAGGAACCAGACCTTCCTCAATAATTAGGATTCTGTAATATTCGTCCTTAGCAAGTTCAATCAATGCATTTCTTGCTTCCTTTCGTATAACTTTGGATCCTTCCTCATCAGTTTTTAAGAGTTTTGCCTACAAAAAGTACCCAAGATAATTAGTGTATGTTGTTATGATTAATTTTTAAGAGCTTCTCCATTAATCGTTAATATGTGATTTCTCTACAAATTCATCCCAACTTAATCCGCGGCAGTCAATAACATTGTTATTGCAGTCTGCAAATGGTGTTGAAATTTTGAAACAAACATGTGGAGATACTTACATGTGTTGAAAACCATGAAAATGAGTCCATGTGGCACTCTCCACATGGTGTCCCAACATACCATTGTTTTACACTTACTCAGCAGATAATACAATTCAATCCAAAATTGTAAGTGCAATTGTTGAACGCCAAATAGGAAAGGTTTATATTTTAACTTGTAATTTTAAAAGAAAAATGCCAAACACCCTCCTTTCAATGTCTACATTAAACTCCCACATACATTAATAAACCCCACATATATTAATACATTGTTAGAGCCAAAAACTGAAAACATCACTCCCATACAAGATTTCAGTTATAATTTTTTATTAAATAACCTAGAAATCTTAGAGGTGTACACCAAGTTTCAAACTGGGGACTACTACCAAACCCTTTAACTCAGTTAGTTATGAAAGCTACAGGATATAATGCCCACCACAGGTATTCTTGGGGATATGAACCTCTGACCTCAAGGTTCGAAATTAAACCATACTATTCAACCCACCCCATGGCAGTGATTTCAATTATATTATCTGACACTGCTCTTTGGGAAGCTATTAAGAACACCTACAAAGTCAAAATAATGTGAGCATAATGTGGATGTTTGTATCATCTATATCATCTAACCAAACCCTTGCACATCCCAAACTCATCATTTTACAAAGTCAAAATAATGTTTGTATAATTCTGAGATATGAAGGCCTCTGTGGAAGTCTCCAGTCCATTAAAGATGCCATATCACATATATCGCAAACATAACAGAAGCTTCATATAAAAAATCATGCAAGACCAAGAAGGTAGTTGTGGTAATTCACAAACCCCAACCTCAATTTCTCCTTCATTGTTCTTCCCTTTTCCCTTATTTTACTGCTTTTTTTTTATTTACTTACTATAATTAAACATCATTCCCCACTGATAAACAAAAGAAACACAGACTTACCAATTTTGGAATAACACCTAATTCAACCATTATGTTGTGATTAGAATGGCTTAATGCCAAATTTGCCAAAACTCCTCCAGCTGCTTCCTTCAGTTTAATGTCCTCATCTTCTAGAGACTTAATAAGTAATGGCAGAATATCACTATTGGCAATCTTCAATCGCAGCTTCTCATCCACAGATATGTTCCACAAAACACATATACTTTGTTCTTTCACCTGTGGAAATAAGTACAGGATGCGCCTCAATTTCCCAAAACCATGAAAGATAAGGAGAGAAATTCCAATGGTGAGATACCTCTCCTATACCTCAGAAGTTAAGGAAGGTCGACTCAGCAATCCTGTAATCTCTTCTATTGCTCCACTTTCTGCTACAGAGTCTCTGTATACATTAATTGAAGATATTGATCGTAAAAGACCTGCAGCTGCTTCACACGCTGCAGTAGACTCTGATTTTAGAAGGTTAATGGTGAGATTTACACAGCCACTGAATTGCATTATATTATCAATGCACTTCTTTCCGCCTAATGAGTATTTCCACAGTGCCACTATTGCTTGTTCTCTGTCAAGTGGATCATAGTCCAGACCAAGCATCCGAACAAAGAGCGCAACATAACTGTCACCAAAAGTAGAAGAGCTATCTTTCATTTCTTTAATATCCTGAAATCAAAGTGACAAGATGCATCACTATGTAGCTTGGACAGAAGAACAAGCATCTTGCTTTATTAAGCATAGCACCATCAATAAAAGAATCAAAACTCTAGATATTGAATAAAGCCTGCAATCTTTGAATAAAAAAATGAACCATAGAACACAAAAAGAAATGCTCACCAGCACTATTTTATCATGGTAACATCATTGGGATATTGCGCAACAGTTCAACATACGAAAAAAATAATTGAGGATGAATTTGGGATTTACGACAATGCAATAACCCATGTCAATTACAACGATTCCAATAGTATCTACCTACTTGCCTCGAAGGCATATTCTGGAATCAGAATGCACTACAGAACTCAACTGAAATCAAACAAATCTATCCGAATTCACAAAATAAAAAAAAATGAGTTCATCTTACTTTAAATTGAACTCAAATTGGAGTCAAAACATTATTTCTAAAAAACCTTTTGCTAGGACGACCAATTGAAATTCAGTAGGTGTCATTTCTCAATCTTTTTCAAAAACTTGTAATGAAGGCTTAGTGTTTTCACAACAGTTCTGCGACATGATCTCGTTAACAAAGTGTTTGCCTTTGAATAAAAGGAACTCCTCTAACTGCAACTGCTTCACTAATATACCATCACATTGGAAAAATATAGAAAAGCATGAGGAAGTTAACAATGGGAATTCTTATTTTCACTCCATTTTGAAAATCGTAACAAACCGATGACATAATTTAAATGAAAAACCATCATTCAATCCCCAGAAATTCAATTTCCCAATGCAAAGAAACCCATTATCGCTATAAACTGAACTATAACAAGCAAAGCACGGGCTTAAAATTCCTTCCATGTCAAAAAAAAAAACCTTCATAGAAATCCCAGTTTTCAATATGCCGCATAACACAAAAAAAAAAAAAAACTTACAACAGCAGAAGATTGTTGTGGAGAGGCATCAGCCGCACCATCGCCATTAGTAACTCTTGCAAGAACTGTACGGACAGAAAGTAATTTGGGCTTGAAGAAAAACAAACTATGACGAGAGTTACACTGACACGAGGACAAAGCTGCAGGCTTTCTTCTTCTGCTGGGTACTGCAGTGACGGCGTTTATAACTATGTACTGAAGACTTGGAAACTTGATGTTGCAGTGAATTGCTGGGATTGTTGAAGGAGCCAACGTCATTTCGCAGCTGAAATGGCGAGAAAATGAGGATTTGAAAGAGGGTTTTTACTCGGTTTTGGGCACTGAATTTTCTGAAAATTTTAGTATGGCGTTTGGAACATTTGGGACATGCACTGTTTCTGTTTGGCTACCAGGAAACTCCGAGAATTTTGAGAATTTTTTTCTTTTTTAGGAAATAGAATTTTGATATTTGAATCGTGGAATAATATAGTTGAGCAGTGGGTCTCAGGTTTATTTACTTATAAAAGATAAAAGAAATTTTATTTATTCATGAGATGAAAAATGAAAATGGTTATAATATCTAGGCAAAAATATTACTTTACAGGATAAAAAATTTATTTTTTTAATATATTTATTTTATACTTACCCGGGGGATTTTAACACATACTTATTGCTTCCCAAAAATAATTTTAATTTATATTTATTTAAAAATTAAAAATTAAAAATTTAATTAAGTTTAACATTTTTTAACACATTTATTTTAAATCAAAATATTTAAGAAAAGGCAAACACTTACCTCCCCTGAACCATTAATTGACCACTCTTCTTTTAAAAAATTTTCTTTGTATGCTTTCATATTAAATCTATATAATACCCTTAACTTTTGCTTCAGAAAATTAGAAAAAAAATTAAAGTATAAAAAACTTTTAATTTTTATGTAATATAAAAAAATCCAAAATTTTAATTATTTTAATTTTTTTTATAAATTAAAATTGAGTTTTTTAAACTTTAAAATTAAAAATTTAATAAATAAAATTGAATGGTCAATTGACAGTTCAAGGGAATAGTATGTCTTTTTTTATATTTAAATGTTACATTTAATATTTTTAAATAAATATAAATTAAAATTATTTTTAATTTCATATAAATTAAATTTTTTATACTTTACTTTGAAGTAATTAAAAGTATTATAATCATATAAATAAAATTAGATGGTCAACTAATAGTTTAAGGGAGATAAGTACACTTTTTCTTAAACTTTTCAATTAAATGTTTAAATTTCAAACTTCAGAGAAAGTATGTGTTAAAATCCCTATATTTATGAGTAATTGATTCAAAACTATAACTCAAGTTACGAACTCTCTGCCATTAGCTAAGAGAGTAATATTAAAAAAAAAAAAAAAAACCCACTATCTGTTTTGGAAAGATTAGTTTGGAATTTATGAGTAACTCCTGAGACAAAATAACATCTATTTGAGAATCAATATTCTGAAATTCTGTCCAAGGACAATTGACTGCATTAATACATTAGGCATAAGATTGCAAAAACTATAAACCCTAGTAAAGAGATATTTGTCACAAATCCCTCAAACCTTAATAAGCAGATTACAGTTAAACTCACCCAAAAAAAATGTTACATTCAAAATTGATGTCTTTAATCTTTATGGTCTCCTTCAACTGATGTTTTATGAAGCATAGAGTAGCATACATACTAGCATAATCATTTTAACAATTCACGCATGGTAAAACAAAACGGAACAACTCTTTTCCGGCAGCTCTGTGAAATCTGGCGGTATAAAACACCTGCATGAAGATTTGATGAACGGCAGAGAAGAACATAAGTCATAACATGAATGTCATGGAGATATTGCAGCAAACGAGAAAGGGTATGACATTTGAGTGGTACCTTGTTGACAATGAAAGCTTTCAAAGGATGGATGTTATAGAATTTTTGCAGATATAGTTTTATCAACTCTCTTCATCTACCAGGATTGTAGAGTCGTTGCCGATTCCAAGGTCCATTAAAGATGCCATTTCATCATCGAGCAATAATGGTAGAGGGGAACCCTATAAATCGAAAGACAGAGTTACCCATGGGCAATACAAATATCTTGCTAGCATAATTTCTTTTCAAGTTTGGATTTACAGATTAGGGAGTACCAAAGCTATAGAGGAAGAAGTATCCAGGGCAAGTTACACATTTCCCATCAGCATATTTAAAAATCTAGACGGGCATGAAATTCAGGAGAAATATGGAAATTTGTATAACACAAAGACAAACCTCTTCCTGCAGAAATAGTTTTGGCTTGATAGACTTCAACTTGTAAAAGCTTTCACAAAGAATCTTTAGCTTGCCAACCTAAAATGAAATGAGTATTTTAAAAGTCTTAAAAATATATAAATATATATATAAATCGAGCCAGATGCGTAGTTCTAGAAAAGAGTTGGGAAACTAACTGTGGTAGTGGCTGGCAATTTTTTCGTCAACAGGGGCTTCTCACCCATCGAAGCACCCACACATTTTAGAGTGATAGCTGCATATTTATATATACCATGTTAGTGCTAACACTAGTAAGTCCATGAAACAGCAGATAAGAAAAATCTTAAGACCCATACACAGAAGTCCTGAAGCCATTTTTTGGGGGCCTGCTGCTCCAATTGATGGCCTTTCATCCTCAATTCCATGGAAATCCTTAAGCTCATTAAACCTGTAATCGAGTTTAAAGTCCAATTGAAGAACATCATTAATGATTTACTAATGGGGAAAAACTGCCATCAGGTTTTTAAGAGTTTACTGGTCATCTTAACCTAGATACGCTCCACCAGAGTAAAATTACCTGGGATGCAGCCGGTTAATTTCTTCAGGATTGCCATGTAACTTTGACATAACTAAGCGGACATAACTGCAAGAAAGATTATGAATTATAACTAATATTTATTAAATTACCTGCAATGAGCTTCTGGATCAGATTCATAGACATCCAAGTTTCCTATTCCTCTCTTGCTTAACACTGTGCAGTGTTGATATAAGTTTTCTAAGCAACTGGAACTGAGAAGAGAATATTTACCGGATCTCAGATTCCTTCCTTTCACGAGGGCTTACCTGGAAAAATGTATTTTTTTTTTTAAGACTACATCATATTCACAAAGAATCTTCCAAAGAAGCAAAAAATGTGGATCACATCAAGTTCTGGAGTTTACCTCACTACCATTTAGCATTTCAATCTTTGCTAATCGTGCAATAATTACAAACCTTGGGATACCACCCCTTCCTGGATCAGATATAGGGTTTTCAGAAAGCCTGATATCCTTCAATGCAATAAAGGAAGAGGAATCAGAAGAGATATCATTCATAGACCAAGGATTTTTGGATAGGCATGCTCCAAAAAGAGTATGCATGCTTCTGTGTGTGTTAGGGAGGGAGCACAATTGCTTTAAAGAGATCTAATCTTTTAGCACACAACCTGGAATATAGTCCAGATGCATGATCTACTATTTGCATAGACATTTTTACCACAGAAACCCAAAGATTGATGGATATAATACAAGCAGTAGTATGTTATTTGCGCCTAAGATGATATCAAGCAGGTTTGCAAATTTGGTGGAGGATTCACAACAATAACAATACCATCAACTTAGGAAATGAGTTCAGTGAGTCAACTGAAGCCAGATCCTCAATTTCATTACTTCCTGAAGCAAAGAATGAGAAAGCAATAATCAGAAAATAGCCACAAACAAAGGAAGCAAATCCAATTAAGAGGGAGTTCGCAAATTACCCACAAGAAGGCAGCGCAAATTCTGAAATGGCATACAGCTTTTGTCATGAGATTCATGTGCACCAAACAGTTCATATATTGCATCATTGTTGGGATAATAGATCTGCTTCAATTTGTTCTTGTTCAAATAAAGCTGCTCTAAACTGAAAGTAAAAACTGTGTTATAACAGTTGCTAACAAAATGCAGCACCTCTAATTCAAAATTTTATGCTAGACATTCCTGCTAGAAGAGAAGAAATTCTCTCGAACCTTCTTAGCTGGCAAAGCTTTAGGATTTCGCTCCATTCAACTATACAGTTATCTTCCAAGTTCAGAAGCCGCAAGGAGTCAAACCCTTCAACAATAGGTGATGACATTGGCTGCATACCAGGAAGCAAAATAAAAATAGAGCCAATCAACAAAATAGCCAGTAAGATTGAGTATTTAGATTAGGAACAGTACCAATAATTATAGTGGGTCATAAAGGCAGAGATGAGCAGGAAAATCATAAATCACAAAAATTTCTTTTTTCTCAGAAAAAAAAAAATTGTAGTTGTGGAAACAAACTACAAGTGCTGGCCTATTCTGGTAAAATTCAAATCACTTGTAACAAAATGTTTCAGCATAATCACTGGTAACACAGATTCTGTCTCGCAAATGGATCGCAAGGCTACCACTTATGTCTCTTATGCTTGCTTTTGTATGGAGTTCAGATTCCTCAACCATACGAGGGTGGGTAATGGCTATATTACCACTGGAATACAATACTACTTCTCTTGATAATAAACCCAACATGTATGAATACATGATAAACCTCTGAATGTCCCCTCATACTTTCCACTGACATGGAAATTTAAACACCGAAGACAATAAGTTTTATGAAATAGTAATCCGGAAGTTAAATTCCAGAAATAGTTGTTAAATTGCAAATACACCAGAATGTTCTTTCCTGTAAATGACTGATGGAGAAAGATGAAGAGGATCTGAGTATTCCTACATTTTAACCCCACCAAATTCTTCTGTTTACTTTCTAGATTTTTAAATTCAATTCCCATAAATTAGCTACTCAATAGGGACCACTCTTCTGAAATGCATGTCCTTCTATCCTTCCTGGCAAATAAGATCAATAATTGCATTCCTCATTATTTTCCTACATAAGAATAAAATGTTCTGGTATCAAATTTCCTGATTCTCCTTCCTAAGCATCCTTCCTTTATTTGTTTGGGTTTCTTTGCCACCTTAACTGGTTGTATTAACTATATGAAGGATATCAAGTACAGTCACCTGGAATTTCAGCAAAATCAGTACTTTAGTTAAAACAGAAGTGAGAGGCATTAAAGAAAATAAAGAAATATCTCACTTAATTGTAGTAGGGTTCCGAAGCGTGACTTAAGTACTAGTGTTGGTGAACATATAATCTATTGTCCTAAATAACTAAAGCTCTTTGTACCATTTTCTTTAAATTAATTCTTAGTAAATGATGCTGATAATATGTGGGTAACACTTAGCTAAAGGTGCCACCAAAAGTAAACGACAGACATTCAGCAGAATAAAGATACATAGTTCCTGGACCAGCATAAACTAAACATAGTAAAACATCAATCAGCTCATAGAAACTGAAAATATTAGAGAAGGGCATAGATGGGCAGCTAAAGTAAGAATCTGCAGAAAAGGTAATAAATCTCATCATCATTTTCTCTTTCTATGCCTTCATTGCTGTCCAAAACAACATTTGCTTGCAATAAAATAAAAGATTTGCTTCAGCAAAGAACAAATAAGATGAAAACAGAAAATTTGGGCCACCATTCTTCAGGTAACCATACAGGGTTAAAAGATTATTTGCAGGGAATAATTAAATGCATACCTACATACATAAAAATATATATATATATATATATTGAAACTACAATTGCAGCAACATAATAAAGATATGCAACAAGCACTACCGATATTTCACTTATGTTATTCCCCATAAGATGTAGCTCTTCAATCGCAGGCAATGAATGCTTGAGGATTTCAACCTGCCAAATCAAGAAAATGGTGTCCCTCAAATGAGGTACAGGCAATAGATTGAAAAGGCAAAAGGTGGGTAGGGGGTAGGGAGATGCCGTACCTGCATCCAACTTATACCAATAGCATTTAAAACTAAAATGCGAATGCCTTTTAGTTGTGGCAGCCCAGTAACATCCTTTGACATTAAATTGTTAGATATATTAAGAGCAGCAAGAGCTGGTAACTGCTCACAGATAGTACCAACATCCTGCATAGAAAGATGATTCAAATGAGACATAACTGCCATGCAGAACAAGCAAATTTTACTAATAAAGAGATTCTAGAATGACAAGTGCATTTGAAGCTGCTGTTACACACTATAAAATGCAGGAATACACACCTTCCAGTCTGAGAGCAAATTTCCAGTCAAGTCAAGCTCCTTTAGATCTACAACACATGCATAAAAAATTTAAGATCAGCACTCTGCATAATAGAGAACTAAGACAAACAAAACTTTGAACCATTTCTCTCATTAAACAAAAAAGAGAAAAGACAGAATGAAAGAAATTAGAGCATCTTACTCTTTACAATAGCGCCAATATTAACTCCAGGAGAGCTAACACCCAAATAAGATAACGATGCACTTGACAACTCTTCAAATTTGCTTAACTTGTCTTGAATTTTGTCTTTACCCAAAAGTTCAATTGACACCCGTTTGTTACTTGCTGAAAGAACATACATTTCATCTACAAAACAAAACCAATTTTAGCAAAAGGCGTGCTACTGAAAACAAAAGACATAACTAAACCAAACAAACACTGACCTTCTTCTTCTTTACTAGATTCACTTCTATATCTGACTTCAAGAGCTTCAGGCAATGAAATACCCATACTCAAGTTCTGGACCCGAATGAAGGATCCAGATTTCTCAGATCGTGCCTGAAAGTACCGGACCCCATTTATGAAGCCATCATGCTTGCCGTTTCCATCATCCCAATCAACCCCGACCCATATGCCAGAGTAGCCCTGCACTTCCCCAACATACTTAACTGTACCAATTCTACGTGTATCATTGGCTGAGTGGACTCTCTGCCCGAGTCTGAATTCAGGATTGCAGTTGTTCATTGGAACTGAGAGAGAAAGAGAGAGACAGATCTATTAGATCAATATGACAGACATTTAACAAATTTTTAACTTTTAGGTAAAATAAAATGATATCTAAATTATAAACTAGAAGAATCAATCTGTTTAAATATAATAATCCACATGCAACTAATGTAGTATGGTGATATACATAGTCTAGTTAAAATTTGGTAGTGCCTTATTTGCATACTCATATTCAATGCGGTAAAACCTGTCTTAGAATACAATATCTTTGCATATATTTCTACAGTGGTATGTACATTAGATTTCCTTAAGATCCCTTACTATCACAAGACTAAGAAATTATAGCTAATGGAAAGCCAAAAAATGAACTAGAAAGTAAACTATGCTTACACTCAGGAATGATGAACATAATATTTCAACCGTTTCTGAGGCTGGTTTACCAGGGAAGCTTATAAGTAGAAAAGCGGGCAGCATGGCAAAGAGAGATTGTCTGGAAAAAAAGACTATCCTACAACTCTATTGCAGTCTATTCTCAGCCATCCTCTATTCATTCAACATGTCAATCTGGTTTACACAGTACCAAGAGGTAGTTTTGCATTGTTTGAGATTTTCAAGTAAAAACAATGACTTTAATATGTAGTTTTGCAGAAAATGATGGTTTGAATCTTAGAAATGTTGTATAGGAAATAAGTAACGGGAATTGATATTCCATTCCTATAATGAAAGGAAAAAACTCGCCCATTCTAGAGGGGTATCCAACATCTTGAAACCCAGCAAAGAGAACTAGTTCAAATATTCGAAACAACAATTATTCCCCAAACCTGTAACCACAGAGTATGGTACTAAGCTATATTTCTCCTTGGCATTTTATCAAAAATCTGGAATGCGGACTACATATAAAAATAAACTGAGGCATTCATCAAACACAGTTATACCCATATCCCAAATCAATTATAATTCATAGTAGTAGCATGCATTTAATAATTAAAAAGATATTCAAACACATTTCGAATAGGATAAAAAAACATATATAAATAATTACCTAACGGCAGTGAACTGGAACCCGGACTTGATTTACTGAAGAGCTTCAGCGATCCATGCCTGGTTCACTCTTCTAATGCTGAGACCAATTATACAATTATGCCGAGTTATGTGAGAAAACACCGAATCAATTTTTCAAAAATTCTCATTTTCGAAAATTCTTATAACCGAGTTGAACCGGTTTGTGCGGTTCAGTTTTTTTATGGCACAAGCTATAACCAGTTCAGTTGTAGGAGTGGGAAAAAATTCTCGAAACCGAGTTGAACCGGTTGTTTCGGTACTGTTTTTTCTTTTTATTTATAATCAGTCCCAAATTTTGTAAATCAATTAGTTTCGTTTACTTTTCTATTTATAAAAGAGTAAAATTAGCTATTTCAGTAAAGACCGAATGGTAAGGAAGATTAGACTTTAAAAAAGAGTTCAGCCTTATTGACGACAATTAATAAGATATATATACTATTTTATGAGGTTTATCGTATTTAAATATTTCAGATTTGAAAGATTTTATATCATAAGCGTTACATAAATTTATTAGAACTACAACATCATATTTAAGTGTTTCAAATCTGAAAGATTTCATATCATAAGTATCAGATAAAACTACTAAAATTGTGAAAAGTGAAAGGAAAGAGCAATTAGAGAAATTTCACTGTGGAGTAAAATTAAAATTAATTTTAAAGAAAATCGATAATAATTAGAAAAATAATTTAAACTTATTAAAAGGACACGTTTTAAATCTTCAAATCTTATTAATAGCAAGGTTTATTTCATAATATGTGAGATCAAAATCAACAAATTTATTCTTATAATATATGGAACTACTCACTACATATGAAATTATAATAGAATCATGATAGAAGTTATTATATTTGAATGTGAATAAAATTTTCTCTAAATTGAAAACAAATATAGGCTAAATCTCACCATATGAAATACATTCAATTTGAAATTGTAAACTAAAACTTGTCCAAATTAAGTGCAAATACAAATTTTTGAATAGCATTAGACTAAAGTCGATCAACATACCCAATTTTTAATAGATTTTCAACCTAATAAACTCAAACCCATACCTTACTATCTCTTAAAAAATGAATTAAAACTGAACTATCCACCTAGTTGCTTGTACCATTTGTTATTATATTTCTCAACTTCTAAAGAAAATAATCAAATTTATCATGTTAACCCAAACCGTAGAACTTAAAACTCATTCGTTTTATGGCATGCTAAATTTTAAAACGTACTATTAATCTATTTAAATTTGTATTTGGATCCATCTGACGACTCTACTTAAAAGTTATATTAAATTTTGAGATAACATTGCGGGCTGTGCTATTTTGAAGCACATGATCCAACAACAAACATTGGGCTAAACATGAATTTTTATTATGGGCCCATCATAAAAAGCAATCCGAAGCCCAAAAAAATTTGTGGATATATTTAAATTATAAATTATTTCTTCTTTTATTTATTTAATTTTTCTTTCGTTTCATTTTCAAAGTCTTCCATGCAACCTCTGCCATGGAACTCAATTAAGCTCAAAAGATAAGAAATAAAATAAATAAACACCCAAAAAAAAAGAAGGGAAAAATAGAGTTCTGAAATGAGCTGCTGCAATTTCAGTCTCCATATCCCTCAGGCTTTGCCTTCTCTTTCTTCGGCTCATTGCAAAAGAAAACAGACTCCTTTCTCCATTATTTCTGAACACAAACCCACCAAATTAGAGAAGGTATTGAAACTTCTTCTTCTTCTCTACTTCTTTTATTTCTATTTTTAACTTATTTTTGATATTTTCCGACCATTATTTTCAGATTCAGATTCTGTTAACATGAATTTAAAAGACCTTATTATTAATGTTCATATCAGAAACTTATTACAAGCATTACCCAGAAAGCAGTTGATAGCATTGATTTGAAAAACTCAAGCTTGGCAATCCATATTGGAGCAGTGCTTTTAACCACTGTAAGTACAATGATATTGAAAACAATTTCTCTTTGTTTTTCCTTTTCTTTTTTTTTAACGTTTCCGTTGCTATATCTTGTTATAATCTGAAATGAAATGGGAATTTACTTTTCTTTTTTTCCTTTTTGGGTTTTTGTTGTTTTTGTTTAATTCAGTTTGATCAGCCAGCACTTGCGGTCACTGGAGAAAACAATTATGAGATAGACATAACAACAGCTATAATAAAAATTGGAATCATTGCCTTCTGGTACCTCCTCATCATGCCAGTAAGTACTACATTAACTTTTATTTTATTTTATTTTATTATCATATGATACCCAATTTCTTCATATAACAGCCAATCATAATGAACTGGCTTCGTGTGAGATGGTATAAAAGAAAACTATTGGAAATGTACGTGCAATTCATGTGTGTCTTCCTCTTCTTTCCGGGGTATGTATGTACAACATTACGCTTTTTCTTTCTTTTAACAACACCACACCTTCTCCAGATCGAACACTACATTCGGTACAATTGAAAACTTAATTCTTCTTTCTTTCATTCTTTCTCTCTGCAGTCTATTGTTGTGGGCACCATTTCTGAACTTCAGAAAATTCCCCAGAGACCCATCACTGAAATATCCATGGGATACACCAGCAGATCCTGCAAAAGTTAAGAGTGCATATTTGAAGTTTCCTTGGGCGGATCCCGAAGATTATGAAGTTCTGTAAATTTGCTTGCTTGCTTGCTTGCTTGCAACTGTATTATAACCGTATCATCGGAGTTCACTGAATGCATATAGTAGTAATCATATGTATGTTCATCGTTATCTTGGCCCCTACAGTGTTTTTTGACTAAAGCATAATCAATTGTGTTGATTTACTGCCATTCACTCCCAAGCTTGAGATATATAAAATCCTGCCAGAAATATAATACCAAGTAGATATTATATTATATCACCGATAACATCCACCTAGTAACTTTTTCATTTCACTATCGACTTCCATCCCCATATCAGTTCAGTTCAATACCAAACAAAGCCTAATTTTATCTCAAACACCCGTAATTACAGCAGAAAAGAAGGTGCTGTGAAAAACTCAATCTCAAGTGACAAACATTGTGACTGAATGATTGATCACAGGATATTAGGAGAAAATGAAGGAAATTGTATCCAAAAATTAATTTCTCAAGACAATCTAAAAGTTTTCCGCCATTTCATCAAATCTTTAATCAGTCAATTTAATTAGAATCTACAAGTAAAAATAAAAAATCAAATAAAGCTATCTTTTTAATACACCATCATCATGTAAACTAGAACCAATAATAATCTTCCTCACTCTTATTTTCCTAGAAGGATGGCCAGCTTTTCTCTGAGAAATTTTAGAGGCCTGTATTCTGGTACTGTATATCGTCATCAGATCATGTCCTCAAAAAAAAGTTTAAAAAAAAAAAAACTGTGTAAATTAAAAGATATTCCCTTTTTTCCTTTCCTGGTCAGCAGCAGAAAGTGCTGGATGAAGAGATGCTAGTATTGCTAAAGAACAAAATGATGCTTTGCATCAATAGCTGCCAATGGTATATCGAGCATCACGTTCTTAAAAAGATGGCCGAGAGCTGAAAAGAACAGAAATTTTGTTCTTCCAATCGTCAAGGGACTCCGTGTTCGAGGGTATGAAAGCAGCACCCACGGCCAATGCAATAACAAGAAAGCCCACACTTTTCAGGCAACCACGGCCACGTGAGAGCTTACCCAATAAAAGTTTACAGTACTTGTCTGCATTGTGTAAAAGTGATTGTCGAGCACCAGCTGCTTTGTCGGTAATTGCAATCTCATTCTACCAAAAAAATAAATAAATAAAATAAAAATACAAGCTCAGAAAAAGAATTTTAGTATTTCAATATATTCGGTTAAATCCTGTCGTCAGGTAAGTAGAATAATAAATTGAGACAATCACTGCCATTTCAAAATTCGGTTAAGGGGATACCTTCTGCCTAAAACTCTTGAGAGTTGTTCTCAAAGGATCAAGAAGAGTCAGTTTTACAGATTGATCCTTCCATTCCTGAGAAAGCTTTTTCAAAATATTAACGCTAGCTTCTAGATTGTCCAGATAAATCTTCTCCTGTTTACATAGAGGGTATGATGAGAAGACTGTAAACTCTACATGGCAGAGCCAGGAAGCAGAAAGAAGAAAACTATCTTGTACAAACATAAAAGGGTTTTGATAAAAATTAGACTAGCTCACCCACTGCTTGTAGCAATCAGCACTTTGGGCCAAGCACCAGATGAAAATGTCAGCTGCTTCATTGGATAACTGAGGATTGCCTGTAGAAAACAGCTTTACCTCAGTCTCAACTTCAAATCCTATCAATTTCCAAAAATTTTCTTAGAAAAAACAACCAGATGAAGAGGCAATTTAAGTTCTATACCATCTCCTGCAAATTTGACAGTAAAACTCATAATCTGGTGTGAAACTTGTTTTCATTGCTTTGCTTCCCGGTACTCCGACAAGAGCCACATCTTTTAAAGTAGGATAAATGGCCTCAAACCTTTCCGTAGCCTACATGAACCATTGTATACAAAACAAAGTAAGAGCACCAAATTTATATATATAAAGGCCTAACTGCAAACCCCTTGACAATACTCACCTTTACTCTAGCCGAAGATGTAGGGAATGTGAGTTGCAACAGTGTCTCAAATGCAGGAGGTGGCACCAAACGCTCCCCCTTCCTAACTGCACCATTCACTAAAATTGTTCGGGCCTTTGGTGCAGATAAGATTCTGCAGCCACAAAAAAAAAAAGGTCACATCACAACAAACATTGGCAGCAAGAAAAAAAATGGTCAAACTTTACAGCTTTATACCTCTCTACTAGCTGCAAAATTAAATCCCTGGACTGTGGGTTGCAATTCTTGCCACTGACCATAGGCAAAAGATTATGTGCCCATGAGTACAGCCCTACAGCCAACTCTGCTTGAGCAGCCTATACAAGAAAATTTTGGTAACTGATGTAAGAAGCACATTCAAGGGAGAAAAATAACAACTGAAACCTTTATCTTTCGGATAGATTCCTTACTCATGCTAAATTGGTTTCCACTCACCTGAGCAACCATCCACACAATAACTGGAAGCTTATCTTGTCCCACATACTTCGAATTCTCCCTCAATGTTGGCAAAATACTGATTAAGACATCAGGTTTCCGTCGCAATACCATTGCTAAAACCATAAAAATAGCAACCTGCCATTTGAATAATATGTTAATCACATGCCATGCCAAAATGAAAATACTGTGGAGCTTATGAAGCTACAGTGAACAACTTCCAAGCTGCAAGTAAGATATATAAGAGACTCCAAGGCACTTATGTGAACATGTAAGCTGAATAAAATTTATATGGTGTCAAACAATGTTTTAAAACTCAATACAGATTCCACATTCAATGAAGTGAGTCAAGGACCGTTGCACTTATATGGGTTTATTCAGAAGACAACTTGTGATAACTTGGTATGTAAAGCTAAAGCATGAAAGAGCGAGTTAAGAAATCAAATCAACACAATAAAATATCTCAGAATTAATGGTTCACTTTTAAGAATCAAGTCAAAAATAAGTTTTAAATGGAGAGAGAACAAGGTGACTGAGCAATTCAAATGATACTATCTTCAAATGAATTGCCTCTCTTGACAGCAAATCAAGCACAATGAGTCCTGAAATCAATCATATACTACATTTTCCATGAACTGCTCGTGATCATCTGACTTACTTAGCTTGACCCTCAACTAAAAAAAGTTTTAACTTATATGCATAGTAATTATGTCAAGCAAGAATGTTTCTAAGTTGTAACTAATATTACTATATATAATCAACTGTAAAAGCTAATTAACTCATCAAGCCAACTTTCATACCTACATTTGAAAGTGAAGGCTTAAGCACAGAAGCTGTTGAAAATGCTCCTAATTATAAAGAGTCATCTAAACTAAATCATAAAATGTCAAATTACTCATCCATTAGTCTAAAGTCAAAACTAAAAGAAATGGAAAGTGTGGGGCTTAAATTCAATGCTTTAGGACACCAACTAAAGATCTACTATATAAGGAATGATTACCGCTTATTAGTAGTAGGCAAAATTTTGTGAAGCCCAATTGATAACATAAACAGCAGAGGATAACAATTCAAAACAATTGCAAAACATAACGCAATTTGGCAACATCACTACCCTCTTATGTCTATCTAAACCCATATGTATTACAAGTAATAATGTAGGACTTATTTCATCTTTCCGTCTACCCCCAGTGGGCCAATATTCCAGGACGCCAGACCCATCCAAATACAAACAAATCCTAATATCTCACAAACCGCCAGTTCACTGGGCACGACTAAAATTATATATGAAAAAGAAGCAGGAGCATTCTATGCAGCAAATTACCTGAGATTTTGATGACGATTGTTGCACTACCTTTTTAGAGCCCTTCGCACCAGCATGGTGGGCTTCCAGGTCAGCAATAATGCTGTCCAAGGACCACAACACAAATGACCCAAGTGCTTCAGGGGAACGTTGGTTGATCCAATCAACTGAAGTCTTGTAAACACCATCTGGAATATGAGAAAGGGGGATCTGTCACAGAAATAATAACTAATTAGAAATAGAATAACTTCCAAAAAAAGACACCAATCATAAATTCATAATAATAATTGCAAAAAGATTCAACAAAATTCAAAAAATCCTAGAGCTTTGTGGATTTACTGGATAAATGTTATAACAAATTCCCAAAACAAGGAGACAACAATACATTCACAGGAAAGTAAAATTGCAAATCAAAGACATAATGTAGTTTGAATTGTTCAAATAAATGAAGCTCAAAATAAAACCACCAGTAAAGTTAACCACAATTCACATAAAAGCAAGGCACTCCTATCATCCTATTAAAAGTCACGTCCATTGTTGGAACATGAAATCCAGAACAAATTCTATAATCAAAAGGCACAAAAAGAAACAATTTTTTTGAGAAAAAGAAGACAACCGGATCCGTTAAAATTTAGCATAATTCAATCCTATCCGATTAGACAACAACATTCTGATCTAATTCTCGAACAATAATGAAAGATCATTTAATCTAATCTCATCCGAATGTAGGCTTGAGAAGTCAGCAAAACGACATAGAGACCAAACAACTTCAAAAAGCTAACCTCAGCCATTTTAGCCACCGTGCTCTCTCTCAAAATCTTCATCCACGGAAACTGGGACGCACTCACCACTGAAAATGCCCTCCCAAAGTAATCAGCAAATCTCATCATTTGTATCTCTTGCTGGTCCCCGTAAGTGCCCTAATCAAATAATTCAGCAAAGAAATTAAAAAAATCAACAGATCACAGATCAGACCAAATCATGCACAAAAAAGCTTAATTTTTACACATACTTAATGATTGATTTATTCACATTTCCAAGAAAAAAGATTAATTTCCAATTCGATAATCAAATTAATATATCTAGAAGTAACAATACTCGTTTTGTCATTTAATTCATCAGTCGATCTACTAGTCTTTGGACTTACAGAAATATCGACAAGAAAAGCCGCCAGATCAGCCGCGTCGATCTTGGCGGCAGCTTCAGCGACAGTAATCTTAGGCTTCTTCGGCTTCTTCTGTTTCGGCTTCTTAGTCTCCTCAGCCTTCCCATTCTCCGTCACCGGACCTTCCGCGTCGCTGTCCTCGTCGTACTCGTCATCAGATCGGTGCTTCGATTTCACTGGCGCGTTAAAGTTTGCCGCTGCAGCCGCGGCCTGCTGAGCTCCGACGATCCTACGACGTCGCTCCTCGGCGTGCTGTTCCAGATTATGGAAAACGTTGCTCTTCTCGCCGTTACTAACGGCACCGTTAGCGCGAACGTTGTTCGCATTGGCGGGATCAGCGCCGGGTTTCGTCTTCCTCTGTCGCTTGGCGTAGGTTACCTTTTGCCAGCCGTGATCGCTGTGTACGTTGCTGTTGCCGTCGCTGCTGTTGTTGATCTCAGACGATTCGTTAACATTTGAATCTACGAGCACTGGCTCCATAGCTTCGCTGGTCGACGACGTCGTCGTTTCAGGTTGTTTCTTTTGTTCTGATTTTCTCTCTCACTCTCGCTTTTCGATGGGGAGTACAGACAGAAAGGGAAAAGAGGGGGAGGAAATGGTTGGTGAGGATGAAAAAGACCATTTAAAGAAGTTGACTTCTGGCATTGGCCCTCTGTTGAGTACGAAATTACAGTATTGCCATTCATTTTGAGCGCAAATTACAATTTTATTTTTGTGATATCTAAAAATGGAAAATCTGATATATTTAGGATATATCAACAAAAAAAGATAAGGATAAATCATGGTAGTCGATTAGATTTATATTAGTTGTAATTTACATTTTAGTAATTAACTCACTAAAAAATGAATTTGTGGTTTTCATTAATTTTTATTAAATCTATTTTTAAAAAAAATTAATATATATGTTCTTCATTAAAATAGATAACACTTAAATTATAATTTTAAAATGACTATATAAGAGTACACTCTTAATAATTTTTTAAAACCTGTAAAAATGATGTTAAGAGAATAATGCTTTTAAGACTTGAAAATGTGTTTAGTATTGTTCATTAAGTATAATTATTTGCAACAAAAATAATAAAAACGTGTTTAATGAATTATTCATTTTTAAAAAGTAAAACAATCTTAAATTGTGTTTTACTTGCTAGTTAAAATTTTAAAAACATTTTTTAATACTAATTTTTAAAAATATGCTACTAAAATTTGTTTAAAATTTTTGAAGATTATCAATAATTAAATGGACAAATGGAAAGACTCAAAATATAACATGTTCATTATTAAAAAATCCAAATAGTATGTGACCATAGTCACCAAATATGTTCTACAAAAAATAGTTAATGAGTCTATGAATAGTCATAATAATTCTTAATATATAGAAAAATATTATAGAGTAAATATATTTTGTAAACAATATTAACATTTGATCTTAATTTTGACATGTCTATATTTGTGGGAACTCTCTAAATTTGATCAAATAGACGTTTCATTTTGAATTTATGATCCATTAATACAATATTCAAAGTAATAGCCGTATACATAAATATTTTATTGAAAAAAATTTAATATTAATTTGTTGTTTGTATAACTTTAATATATAAGATAATAAGATATGGTTGTTTGAGTTGTTTCGCTATATTAATTTGTATTAAATTAATTTTAATCTTTTTCTTTTTATAATAATAAATTACAATTTATTATTATATTCTTCTCTATTTACATCATAATATTAATATTATAAAAATAATTTAACTATTTCAATAAAAATTAGAAATTTAATCTTTTTTTGGAGTGTAATATTTTTATTATACTTTATAAATATAGCACGTACTAAATTTGAAAAGCGTCAAATTTTGGTGGATCACTTTCTTTATCGGATATAATTTTAAAATTACATCACCTTAATATTTAAAAAAAATTATATAACTAAAAAATAAATATCTATAATATTTTTTAAAATGGGACTTTGAAAATCATATATTAATATTATAAAAAATAATTTATTTGCATAATATATGGATAAGGACAAGGGGGACAAAAGGATGAAATTGGAAAAAAATATATCCGAAGGTTTCGGGGCAGTAGCGGATAGCTACAAAATTGGAGTCAAACAAATCCCTCTCGGGGTTGGTAATCTGCGTCCAGTTTTTATTCATGAAGATGGAAGTCAAGAAAATCAACGGCTAATATGAGACCACGGGTGTGTGGGGCCTGTGAGATCACGTCCACTAAGATTCATCAATGACGTCGCAGTAGTCAAAGATATTATATTGGGGTAGAGTGGGACGAATGACAGCCATGCTTCTGCGTTATCAATCAGACAATCATGTGAAACTAATTACGTGGATCCTTTTAATTAATAATAATAATAATAATCTTTTCGGATTATATAAACTGAAATAGGGTTCATTTCCTAGGCCCATATTAAAACAAAACCCGTTGGTGTTGGTTGATATGATCAGTCCATGTAAGTGGGCCCATTTGATTGCAGGCCTATTTTTATTTTTCTATGTTAAAAGAGAGTTGTGCGTACCACTAGTGTGATATTTTGACATTTAAGTTTTAGTGAAACAACAAATAAAAATATAATTTATTAAACTTGTGTGCACAAATCTATGTCCATAAATTCTGTTAAAGTTGAAAAAACCAATAATGTAATTATTATATGCTTAAAAAAATGTAAATCACATATGTTTTTCAATTTTATTTAATAGATTTTATTATCTAATAAAGGGAGAATGCTCGTTTCCCTCTCATTTTTTAACTAATGTTCTATTACTTTCTTATATTTTTTCTAATACCCTATCACCTCCTAATTCTTTTTTTTTTTTAGTTTTATTCTTTAGTTTAATTGATTCATACTTTGACAAAATAAAACATGTTTGAATTATTAAAGAAAAAATCGAAACTCAGAGATGATAGAATATTAAAAAGATATAAAGGATAATGGGGTATTAATTAAAAAATGAGGGGAAAAACGGGTATTTTCTGCCTAACAAGTAAGTTATTACACATGATTGTTTATATGATAATTTTAAGAGAAAGTTTTACGTAGACTTAGTATTTGTTTAGTTTAACTTTTTAATTAATCAAAAGAACCTTTTTAATGTTAAAAAATTATTTTTTGTATTAACATAAATTTTAGCTTTTAATACTAGAAATTTTCACCTTTTTTAAGTAATAAAATTGTTTAAAATATTTTTATTTTTCTTAAAGATTTTTATTTTTCAAATAGAGTATTAAAGAATTGTCTCTATTAAAATAATTACTTAATTTTTTTTATTTGTGATAACAAAATAATTAATAAATTTTTATTAAAACTTTACTTATAAAAGCTCTATTAATAAAATATTTATTCTAAAAAATTTTACTTGAAGAATTATACCAAATAAATCCTTATAATATAAGTTTAATAAACTAATCTATCAGATTTAGTTACAACCATTACCAAAATCATAACTTTTAAAGACCAATTTTTAATCCGCTATAAATAAGTTATTATTTGTAATTTATTTGGAACTGAGCATAATTTCGTCATATCAAAAAGTGTTATTTGTGATTATGCAATAGTAAATGCAATAAATAAAATGGTGGTAGTTAATTTTATTATAAAAAATGCATCGTTTATTTGTAAAAAAATATTATATAATCTAATATCTTTTATAATAAAAAATTAAGTATTGTTATCAGTTTCTAATAAATGGGACTAAAAGGTTTAAATTATATTAAGTTATATCAAATTTTATTAATTCCTTAATATTAAGGACGTAAATGTTATTTCGGCAGAGTTCGCAAGCTTCTTCCCAAAAACATATCCGACTGTTCGCCAAAAAAAAATTTTGCTCGTCGTACTGCTTGCCACTGCCGCCGCCAGCTTGCCACGCCAGCACGCCGCCGTCAGCTTGCGATCGCCAGCACACGTCATAACCAGTTGTCGTTGCCAGCGCGTCGTCGCATTTTGAGAGGTTAATCTCTCCCTTATTTGCCTACACTTAGTTTGGAATTGATTAAAATTATGATATATGTTGATAAGAGTTTTGAGTTTTTAATCACAATTAACTTTGTTAATTAGATTCAGTTTGATTTTAACTATTTTTGTTGTCAATTTATTTGTTTATTGGTAAGTTAGAATCAGGTAATGCCTGAATTTGTAAATTGATATCTCTCTAAAATTTAATATGAAAAGTAATCATTTGTTGTAGAATACTCCATAGAACTTGAAAGAATTTGATGGTCTACGTTCCTGGAATTTGAACCGGAAGATATCCTGTAAAATACAATTGCCCCTCACCCTCTCTGCCTTGCGTTCCTTTTAAGGTTTAATTCATAAGTAATCTGTTAGTAGAGAGAACATCTTTATTGGAACATATAATCTTAGTGAATCGTAATTTTGGTTTTTCTTCATCTGAATTGGTTAGTGAAATGACTCATTTTCATTATTCAGTCTCAAATTGGTGTCTATCTTCTGCCATTGTATAGAATTTCAATGTTAAGATAATATTTTCCATCTATTTTCAAACTGCACTTGTTTGTGAGGGTCAAGAACCACTCAAGCTGTTCCATAAATCAAATCTGGGCTCTAAGTCCACTCTCCTCAAATTTATTTGAAGACTTTTTAATTATTACATGCTACTACTATGAATTGCAATAATTTCATTTAAACGTAGGAGTTTGTTAAGCAATTTCATGGTTTTGGATCACCTGAATTGAATTTTCTCTAGCTATTATATTCTGCAGTGTGTCATCTAGTTTTAGCCTCATCACATTTATGTTCAGACCAATACATTGAAAAGGAAAGTTCCTAGATGCCATCAGCCCCATGCATAATGCCTTTTTGGGAATCACCCTTTGCCTTTTGGAAATACAAATTTTCAATCAGATTGTTTTGCATGAATTATTGACTTTGCGTATGGCTTTGATTATGTTTTATCACAGCTTTAGTTTATTTTTTCTATCCACATTGAAGCTGTTTGATAAAATACCTGGGAGAAATATAGCTTGGTATGGTATGTTGATTCCAGGTTTGGGGAATAATTCTTGTTTCAAAAATTCAATTGCCATTAAAGTTTTCTATTTGCTTAGATTCAAAATGTTGACAATTCTCTCTAGAGTGTACTAATTTCTTCTTTTGCTATAAGAATATCAATTCCCATGACTCATTTCGTACAGCATTTCCAGGAATCAAACCACCACTTTCCACAAACTACACATCAAAATCTTTTTTCCCCCCTCAAAAAATGGCAAACAATGCAAAATTACCACTTTTTACTCTGTAAACCAGATTGACTAAAATTGTCTTTATGATGCATTGAATGGCATATACTGCCTGAGTACTATTTTGAAAGTTGCATGTGTTCCCTCACATTTTTGTGCAAATGACTGATCATTATTTAGTAAAGTGTGTCCATTTTCTCAATGTGAACTTGGTGGTTGAAGTTTTTCTAGGATAGAACTGGTCCTTCATGATAAGAGGAGACGTTTCATGTAATTTTTGAGTTGTTATGATAAAAACTTAGGCCATTTACTTCATATAGGAGATAGTCATCTTGAAATGTGATGCTACATGGTGTTTGGTTTACTTTATGAATGAAATAAAAAATGGAAAAATTTAGTTTTGTATGCCTAGCCTATCATCCATTTCGGTGATACTTATATTTTGTATGGTCCTTTTGGTTGCTGTAGAGTGACGTAACAAGATGCCTCGAAGGCCGACAAAGCGTCGTCAATTGCTGAATCATCAACCATTAACCTTTTCCCTTTTGCTCGTTCAGTTGCACAAATTGCCTCCACTCACATGGATAGGTGTCAAACTCTTAAATCAAAAGACCAGAAAGGATCTCCACGTAGCTCCAGAGGTATTATCATCTAACTAATCTCTTCTTAAATTGAATGGTATTTCTCTATTCTGTTGGTGAAAAAGCACACTGATTTTAATTCTTTCTAGGTAATGGAACACCTAAGCGCGTTCGGGAGGAGAAGAGTGATCTGTCCAATTCTTCAGAAGAAGAAGGATCTGAAGTAAGCATCAAAATTTTTTCTTCTTCGTGACTGCCATAATTGTCAAAGTGATAACGTTTGATTTTGGTTGTTTTTGGCCATAACTTATATGAACTTACTCCGTTTCATTGAAGGGTGTTGTCCAAGCAGATTTTGTCTTCTTTGATCCAAAAGCAGATGACTTCCATGGAGTGAAAATGTTGCTACAAACTTACCTTGATGATACACAGTGGGATTTGAGTGGTTTTGTTGACTTGATATTGGCTCAGACCACTGTAGGTACTGTTGTCAAAATAGAGGATGACGATGATGATACACCTTTCTCCATCGTGACTGCTCTGAATTTGGAGAGATATAAGGCAAGCAACTTGCACTCTTGCACTCCTCTCTATATGCTATATGTTTCCAATGGCCATATCAAATTTTGTGCCATCTTTCACAAGATATGAGCATTAAGAAGTGCGCCATCAGTGACAGTGTGCATTTCGTATCGATATTGTCTATAGTTGCAATAAACTGAAAAACATATTTCTAATTTCCACTCGACGTGGATGTGGGAACCTCAATCCAATTTAGTTGATCTTCATTTCAATCCCATTAAGTTATAAGCTTGACAAGGTAGTTACTTATTTAGGTATGAGAATGCTTTCCTGACAAATTTTGGTGTTATAACGCCTCTTTAGTGTGAATATTGGATGTGCCATGTTATTGGCAACTAGTGGGTAAGTGCAATAGATGTAGTGAGCTAGCCTTCATACACGTTATCATTTGTACTGTCTCATGAGCCATAGGCTTCTTTCTTATCAGGATCATAAATGTATAACAGAGCTCAAGGAATTTCTCCTTAAAGCATGCCAGGAGAAGGATATGCTTAATGACTTGAGATTACTTATAGGGGAACAAGCATGTGCTGTGGGTCTATTGGTTTCTCAGCGTGTGGTGAATCTTCCTCCTCAGCTTTTGCCACCTCTATATGATGCACTCTTCGATGAAGTTTCATGGGCTACAGAAGATGAGGTTAGATGATTATTACCATGTGGATTGTGAGCTTGTATGATATCTCTCATTGTGTGCTGGAAATGAGTCTCTAATGAACTTGTGTTTTCTTGTTTCTCTTTTTGAAGCCAAAGGAGGAGCTCCGGAGTTCCTTCCGCTTTAAGTTCTATCTACTAGTCAGCAAAATTTACAAGGTTTACCATTCATCTTCTCACTGCTCATTACTATTAGTTGCTTTTGATTTATGAGTGGCTCCATCAATTCTTTTATCAATTGCTGTCTTTCTTTGGTTGTGTTTGTGCATGGCTTTCCTATGTGGATGCAAAATTATAGCTTAAGAATGTGAACCAGAAAAAGAAGCAAGGTAATCACAGTGAGGAGCAAATAGTATACATCAAGCCAGAAGATGAAATTTTTCACAAGGTATTGATTCCTTTTATGCATTGTATCGCCTGCTTTATTTTCTTTCTACTGAGATTTTCTACAGATGTTTTATGTCTCATTTCATAACTCTTTCACACCTGTATATGTGTTGTCTGATTTTATTTTATTTATACTCTTTAACTGATTGTTCTTCCAAATACTTCTCAGCTCAGTTCATGGTCCTTTACTTTTCCTATGCACTCCCAGCAGGTTGAAATTCATGAGGCAAGTATTATTGCTGCCAGCTAGTTATGATTTTTCTGTAATGGTATTTGCGAATACTGATGATTGGTGGAAGTTACAATTCAACTTTTTTTCTGGAGGTATCTACTTATTTTTTACAAGACTTGGTGCCTATTTGAAAATCTTGGAGATATTCTAATACCTCTGTATATTTCTCATGGTTCCAATGTGGCAGTTGATGGTTAACTATGCATGTTATGTTTTTGGAAAGCTCATAGGTTTTCTTTCCTTGTCTGGAGTTGTCTTGCCTTTATATTTTCTTCTTGTTCTCAACACTTTTGTGGCTTAACATGCACTATAATATTCCATGCTCCAACAAAGTTCCATCTGGCAGTATCTTGACCTCTCTAAGCTATGAAAAGTTATGTCTCACTTCATCAAGTGCCTTTTGTATCCCATCCTGAGGCTGCAACTTTTTATCCTATTCTGTTAGTCATTGTTATCCAAATGCAGTCGGATACATGACATGTTACATTATACCATTTTCATACTACTCTTATCTCCATTGGCTCCATGTTTACTTCATTACTTCATAGTAGAATGTCCTGATCTGTTGTTTGTATTCTTGTGGTTGATGAACTCTATGGCATAACATCATAATGTAAGGTTTCGTTAATTTTGCAGCTAAGAAATTACCGTTTAATGGGGTTAGTCATGGCTGTAGAGGCAACCAAAATTCCTACATTCAGACAGCAATTGCAATCTTTAGTTGCTGATGAGACCTAAAGGTGTGGTATTTCTTTTATTTCTCTGCTTTCAATTTTTTTGTCCTTCTTGAGGCTTCTGGAGTAACTTTCAAACTAGGTGACCTTGTTCCAATTCTATTTGTAGGTATGTTTAATTTGTTGAGGTACTTATGGGTGCCTGTGTGATGACGAGGAACCTCTTCATCCATTTTGTAAACCAATAGGTAACAAATCTTGTAACTGCAGCAACTATCTATTTCAATAGGTTGAGCCAATTTTGTAACTGCAGCAACTATCATCTTGCTTAATCAGACAAACACATAGGAATATGTAACAGTTATGTTACATATGAAGCAGGATAACATTTGTCACAATGTCTTCTTAAACTTTTCATAGATGATCACTTTGTTTTGGCCTTTTGATCATGAGTTGCTATGTACTTATCTATTTTTTCCTTTACATTAAATACCAGCAAATTCTTACGTATACTGTTGAATTGACCAACAAATGCATCAATGACATCTGAGCTACATACCCATGCTTACTAAGTAGTTCTCTGTGTTCAAGCATTATTGAGGAATCATTGTTTAGACGAACGAATGATACTGCAGTTTTCTTTTTCTGCCTTAGCTAGTTTTTACAGGTCTTCAATATGGACATATACAATGAGTGAAACTACTCTGAAAACTCCATATGCAGTAGGAAGTTATAGATGAAGCTAAATTCTGATCTTGTCATGATTTTTTTTTTTAATTATTATTATAATTATTATTTTCAATGTATATCTGTCCATAGCACTGTATAGATGAGGCAAAGGGCCATAAATATTGAGAAGTAGACAGTATCAAAATGATGACCCAAGTGCACGTGAAGCCATGCCTTGTTGCAGCTGCAAATGCAATGAGTGAAAACTTACTTTATGTTTTGTCTTGCCAAAAAGAGTGTGACAAAATCTTCAATCAAATTATTATTTCCTTCTAACTTTTATATGTCGGTAGTCTCTGAATCTGAATCATGTATTTTATATATATATATATATATATATAAATTTTATATATGATTCACATGAAATGGATTGAATTCATTTTTCTGTCCCAAAAATTATTACTTAACTTCCCAAGAATAGGGATTACTATTACTTTGACCCTTATCTTCACTATCCATCCTTGACCAAGCCAGGATGGGCCTTTAGTCACATGCACGCACGTGTGGTTGAGCATATGCAGGATATCGATAAACACTAACCCTAAATTTTTTTCTTTATAAGAGAAAATTTTATTCTAAATGTTTTCTTATATTTAATTTACCAAAAAGGTGTGCTTTCATATAACAATATTCTTGAGCATACTCTCGCAGTACTTTTTGCTGTAAAAAGAAAACCTTGAGAAGTGCTTCTAAGAAATTCCTCTTAAAAATACTTGGAGCATAAGCCTTCTATTATGAAATGTGTTTTATAAATAAAATTATTCTAAATATCTTATATTTGATTTACTGGTGTTTAATTGAAATAGAAAGAAGTAAGTACTAGAAAATGTTTTCTTAATTCCTTTTTACGAGAAAGTGACAGACATTTTTTAAAAATATGCTAAAAGATGTTCTTTTCATGTGAAAAATATTCTTTTTTTCAGATATATATTACAAAATTTTTGAAGGCTACTTTGTAAACAAAATATTTGACGAGTACCTCTATAAAAGTACCTTCAAAGCTTCATGTAATATCGTGCATTTTCATTTTGTTTTGAAAATAAAGTTGAAAAAAATGGTAATATCAATTTTCATGAAATTCATTTATTTTTTCGTTAATATTTAAAATTTAATGTTTTCGTCTTTTAATAATTGTGATTTGAAAGCCTCGTACCTCAATAAGACTAGAGTCTAAATAATATTTTTTTTATTAAAAAAAAAAGGATTTTATTGCCTTCAAGAAGTAAAACAAAGCATTGGCTGGCCTTAAAATGTGGCTAAAAGTATAAAGATAAATAAATAAATAAATAGAGGCTAAATTCAACGAGGCATAACGCACATGGTTGGTAGATGCTTTAAGGCACTTGGTTTATCCATGATTCATGGATCTGAAAATAAAATTAAAATTAAAAAAAAAAAAGTGATAAAAATTATGAAATAAAAAAGTGAAACAACCACGTGTGATGTGCACGTGCAGTGGCCCATTGTGTTCTCATTCTTACATTTTTCGAGGTTAAGGTAAGGATAGGGTTTTGTTTAAAATTGTAAAAAACTTAAAGTTTTTGTGGTTTCATTGCAAATCTCAAGAATTATAAATTAATTTTTTTTAGACATTGAAAATTGCAAAGGCTACCTCGTAACTTCTCGGTAATTATAGAATTTGATATATTATTATTATATTTATATATATTATGAGGTAAATAAATAAAAAAATTAACTCCAAATTTCAAGAATATTAGTTTTATTAAAAAAGTTGCGTGCAATTCATCAAGGATTGATTAAGTCATTTTTGAAATAAAATATTAATTAATTTAACTGATAAAATCTTTTAAAATAATATAAAATATTTACGGTTTAAATTTCACTCCCTCCAAATTGAAAAAGAGTTGAATTTATTATTTGTAGTAATTTTAAAAATCATTTATATACTTAATTGAATAAAACTTATTAAATTATCAATATAATTTAAAATTGATCAATTTGAATTGGATTGATTAATTTGATGGGTTGATTGAGAATTTAAATTACCTACAACACAAGTAGATTCGAGTTACTACTACGATTCATATTAAAAAAAAAAAATCCTAATAATTTATGGTAAGTTACAAATTTTTGTGTGTATGTATGTATATATATATAATTTATTTAGGTAATGCTAGAAAGTAGTTTATTGGAACACGTGTAAGGATTCCATTGGATTTTAGCTGTCTGTCGTCCCAACAAGATCACCGACAGTGGATTAGGAGTCAACTGGTACAATGATCTTGACCATTTTAGGTCAGTTCTAAATTCTGATCATCTTGATCTACCTATATATCAGTGTATCATAATGCTCCAAATAGTCGCAACAATAATTACATGCACGTGTAACACGTGGTAAAGTCAATCACGATCTACTCTTAAATGAAATTCGAAGTTATTACTAAGGATTCATAGCCTTATCCTAAAAATTAGTTGGTTAATTAAGGAGTTAATGAAAAATTAAAATAAAATTAGAGTTGATTTAATTCTTGAGAAAATAACATTTAGATGTTCTTTAATGACAATTTGATCTCTACAAATTTATGTAAGAAAAAATAATATATGATATCATGATTTTATATAAAATTTTACATATTTTTTTAATCATTGAATGAATATCCTCGTAATAATTAGAATTAAATCTAAAAATTATAATTAATATATTGTAATAAATTAATTATTGGCCGTGCCTCTAATTCTAAATCGAAAGGTTGTTTGTTCGATTCACCTTAGGTTTACTTATTCGTTAAAAAATTTTTAAGCACGATTCGATGTAATTAGTAAAATCTTTTAAATTGATACAAGAGATTTCAAATTTAAATCTCGCTCATACTTAATGAAAAAAAATTTGAATTATTTTCTTGTAATAATATATACATAACAAGATCAGCAATCGTTTTTTTTACAGAAATTTTTACATCAATTATTAACCCTTAAATTAAATGTATATAAAACGTTTAGATTATATTTAATAAATATTAAAAAATTCTAACAAACTCATTTAATAAGATATTTTATGTCTTTCTTTTTTTTTTCTTTCCTACCTCTAATTTATTAATTTCTCTCCCATTTTTTTTTTTTATTACATATTCTCTCTACTCAAATATTTTTTAATTTTAATTATCATTATAATTAAAAAAAAAATATATGAATTAAATAATCTTTTTTTAAATATTTATATATTATAATAATGTTTTAAAATATTCATGAGCTTTTTAGATAAATTAATTAATTAAAATAATTTTTGTTTAAATTTTAAGTTTTTCAATTTACAAGTAACTATTAAACTAAAAATTAAAATAGTTTTAATTTAAAATTTTCAATTTTTTTAATTATAAATGATAATTAAAATGAAAAAAAAATAATGAAGAGAGAGAAGATATAATAAAGAAGAAAAAAGTAGGAGAGAGATTTTACAAATTATTAAGTGAAAAAAAAAGAGTTAAGAAATATAAAAAACCTTAATTAATGAATATAAAAAATTTAATATATTTTTATTTCATTCAATCTATATTATTCATATACTCTTAATTTAATTAAGGTTAATAATTGATTTAAAAATTTATATAAAAAATGGCATACACGTGTAAAATATAATTTCAAATATTTAAAATAATTTTTTTTTGTTGTACAATCTTAACTCAAATTTAAAAATATTATATTATACTGTTTTCATTACATACTATAATTAGTTTTGGTGGGTTTGACCATTGCTAATTTGATATATATACATATATATATATGAATTATTTATTTTAAATAATGACATTAATTTTTAGTTAATAAAAAGACAATATACAATCTAATAAAATTTGTCTGATTTATCTTTTTTAAATTTATAGCAAATGAAATTTTCATTATATAAAATTGAAAAGCAGTTAGATATCTTGACACATGT
>CM040451.1:16588900-16672645 GCA_022749755.1 Azadirachta indica | reverse complement strand
TTTGTCAAAATAGTTATATTAAATGTTTATATGTGTGGGAGACTCAAAAATTAGATTTTCAACTACTAAATTAACTTAATCCATAAGTAATTGTGCATACACCATGTTAGGTACTATATACATTAAATGGATGATTAAATGATTAATGATTCCAAAAACTTAAAATAATAATGAGAATAAAATTATCTAATAAAAAATAAATTTAAATCAAAATAATGAAATGAAAAAATTTATTCAAACATTTTGTAAAAAATAACGCAAAAAATATAAAAATAAAAAACTACTTTTTATTAAGACTATAATTATTTTTATTTTTTAAGAATAATTATTGTATAATATGTTCTTAGATAATAAAAGTTTAGAAAAAAATCTTATCCATAATCAGTTTTTATAAAACGTTGTGTTTATAAATAGTTTTTACAGGAAATTTAAATTTTTTTACTTTCTTCTTTGATTTTATTGTAAAAATTAATAAAAGAAAACAAAAAAAATAAATGCATTACATTATGATTTTAATTTTTTATTGTTAGTAATTTTTTAATTTGAAAATATTTTTCATTAAATAACTTTATTTGAATTATTTGTAATAATTTAGCATTCATAATTTAAAATAATTCTATATAAAAGAAGTTAACATTATAATATAAAAAAAATGTAATATAAATAAATAACGCATTTACAATTTAAACAAAAATGTAGTTGTAACTTAATAGTTAAAATTGTATTGAAAAAGTCATGAGCTCGATTCTCTACAATTATAATTTTTTTATTTAAATTAAATAGGTTAACGGATCAACCTGATTACTTGAATAATAAACGAATCAGTCTGACATGATTATCCGATTAATAAATGATTTAATAGGTTGTGTCTTATCACTCATTTAATAAATAAGTAATGTTCGGGTTTAAATTCTTGACACAATTAATAAATATGTCGTGTTGGGATTGAGAGCTGTTAACATGATTAACTGTTTGACACGAATTGAGTACGACTGTAAACCCGAATTGCCACTCCTAAGTCTGAGGAAGGCGTTTTTACAACCTTTATGATATACTAGCCGTTATTTTTAATTTAACCCCTTTGACTTTCCAAATTTGCAAATGGCTTTGGACAAGTTTACTGTACTATTATCATCAACCAAGTAATTAATTAACAGTTACCAACGGTTCTAATTTCGGAGATAACCTTTTCAAAATTCATAGCTATATATACTACTGTCATTTTCACAAGAGTTCAAATTTCCTCGACTTTTCATAATATTCTAAATCTTTCCTTTCCTTACTTGACTTTTTGTGCAAGTTTTTTTTTTTCCCGCAGTCCCTAGTATTTTTGTTAACCTTAATGTCACAAAATTTTAATTTTAATAATCACAAAATACGTTGTTCAATCAAAAAAATGAAAAAGAATGATTTAAACTCAATTCACGGAGTCAAGATATAAACATAAAAGACGGTATTCTTTATATATTTTATTCGTATAAGCTTTTATTTTTGTGAGTGTGTTATGCGTTGATAAAAAATTCAAGACGTTTTGTGCATAGCATTTGTTTTGTGAAAAATTGGACTTAAATGTAAACTTTTAAAAACCTAAATTTTAAGGACTAAATTACAACATTTTCAAAGTCATAGAAAACTAATTAGGCAAACCAGTTTAATTTAGTTTAGTTGAACTGGACCACAGTAAAACTAGACTATGACGTATAAAAGACTGCAGACTTACGAGAAACTCGTTCGACTGAATATGTAATTCAGTTAAGCAACTTACAAGTTCAATAACTGGAATGCATTTGGTTAATCGAACTTTGCAAATATAAGGGTTACAAAATTCGATCATTGAGTTAGTGGACTGAATTTTTGCAACTCAGTTATCGAATCACACGAAAATTTAAATTTTCTATCTCTTAATGACTAGTTTTTGAAGAACATGTAAAATAATGCTTGTCATTTTATTCAAAAGATTTTTATGAGCATATTTTCAAAAGCCCTAGAGTTTACAAATCATAAAACACATATTTTTAAGTTTATATCTATGTAACACATATTAGGATCTCCAAAGAATGGCAACAGGGCGAGAACCCCAATTTCATCATTGTCTCTATCCTCAGTTAAGCCATAGGTCTCTATTCTCTGCCCATCCCGGATTTGCCAAACTGAGAATGGGTAGGATGTTCTTAGTTTAGGCCAGGGATCCCAGCAGGCCCTTGACCTTGTATTGACCTTGTTTGCCTTCTTGGAAAAAAAAAAATTCTACAATTTTAAGACTTGAACATTAGACTTAAAGAAAAATACATAACATCTTAACATTGCACCACGTATATTCATTAATTAAAATATGTAAATAAAAACAATTAAATAAAAATATATATTTAATTTACATTTTTAAAACATCATTTTAACATTACTATATTGATTTAATAATTTTATAAGGTAAGACAATTCAAATTCAATAATTATAACTATTATTATTATTAATATAACAATAATTTTACATTTAACAATTATTTAAAAATAATTTTTAAATTATTACACTGATATAAAATAATTTTATAATAAAAACAATTCAAATTTAATAATTATAACTACTTTTTTTATAATTATCTGAAGAAACAATAAATATATTTTAATGTTATATTTTAAATTTTAATAATAATAAATTGACTACAAATATAAGTATTTTTTAAAAAATTAATTTTAAAAAATTTCAAAAAAATGTGTTTCAATTTCACTTATAACTATTATTATTTAACAATAACTCACTAAATTGAATTATATATGGGAAATATTAGCATTCATACAAGTAATTCAAATTTGCAAAAATCATTATCACATGTAATAGATACCAAGTCTTTGTGAGAAGAAAATGGAGAGTGAGAGCAGCTTATTTAAAATTTACAAAAATATATAATAATTTAATTTTATAATGGTTTAATAGTATTACACTTAATATAAGTCTTTAAAAACATTAAATTTATTGCATTGATTACATATTTAAAGTATTTAATAAAAATTAACTCTTATAATTATCAATTTTTAATTCATCATTTTATATATCATCAATTTTTAATTTTCATCAAATCTCGTAATATAAAACAAAATTTTTATATCTTTTCAATAGTATTAAATTAATTTTTTATACACAAAATTATCATTTTACATATCATCAAAATAATATAGTGAAATAGATATTTGATTTTTTTATAATTGATGAAAATAAGTAATTGGCAAAATTTGTCAATTTGATTTAGACAATTGATATAAATATTATAGTTTATAACAATTTCATTAGATTAAAATATCAAATTTGATTTATTATAATTTTTTTTTAACATATATAAATTAAAAACAAATAAACATGATCGTAAATTATGATTCAATTTTAATAAAATTAATAAAAAGTTAGAGAAAATATATTAAATTAATCTTTAGAATTTAATGTTTCTTACTTTTTTAATAATTTTTGTAAAAAAAAAATTTCTTAGGAAAATAGAAATATAAAATATGAAAAAAAAAAACCTTTAATAATTTCTTATTTTGTAAATCTTATAATATTATGCTAAAATAAATTAGTTACTAACTATAAATTGATTTTTTATATTAATTGTTATTTTTATTTTATCAAATTTAGTATTTCAAATCTAATTATTAAATTTATTCAATTTTTTTAGTTGTTGATTTTTTTAGCAAATTTTCCTTAAGAAAATAAATTTAAACAATTTCAAAATTAATTAAATTAAAAAATTGCAAAAAAAAATTTGAAGGATTGAATTGACTAAATTAAAAAAGTATAAACTTTTTTAAAGGATTTCATTGATTATAATAAAAAATATAAAACTTTTCTAACCATTTATAAAATAAAATAGACTCATATGCAATTAATCAAATAAAATCTAAAATTTTTTTAAGGGAAACAGGTGGAAAAAAAGCCCATGCCCCTTCCTAGTTCCATTTTAAAATAGGGATAAATTCTCATTTCCATCCTTATTCCTGAACCAATTTTTGTTTGACCTTAAAAAATTGTCTTCATTCTTGACCCAAATGGTGAGGATCTGCCAGAGAAAATTGTTATCCCTATGTGTAAGTGCATTCAATTTCATCATTCACACTTGTAGAGATTAATCTTATAAATCTTTCTTTTTTATTCTATTTCGATTTGTTATAATAAAGTGAAAGAGAGGTGGGTCTTTCATCTAGTTGAGTAAAATTACAAGTATTTGAAGTGAGTCAAGTATTGTAAGGATTGTAAAATACCATAAATTAATTATTAGGCCTTATGAGATCAAGACTTATTATTAATGAGTACTTCAAGTTGATTTTGAAGAAGTAAATATAGGTTGGGTTGTTGCTGAACTGTTACAAATCCTTGTCTATCTCTCTTGTCCACTTCCATATTAGTACTTGTGTTGAATTTATGGTTATTTGGGTTAAAAATAGAATTTGTTGTAATTAGACATTAAAAATCCAATCCCCCCTTTTAAGTTGCCTATTGTTATTTTAGTTTTCATATTCACTAGTACAATATCTATTGAATTGGGTTTCCTCCTATTTGGAGATGGCCCAAATTTTTTCTTCAATAGTAACAAAACCCAATTAGTCCAAGGATATTTTGGTATTTTCTCAAGTAGGGTTAATGTTTTAATTTCTTTTGTTACAATATATAGATAGGTGTTAAGAAGAGAAACGGCACTGTTCATCATTTTTGAGAGAGAGGGTACTGTTTACAAGAGAGAGGCAGAATAGTAAACTCGAGATAATTTTGATCAAGTGGCTGATCGGAGGTCGATTTGTAGTCCGATTGAATTGAAATTTTACCAGCAGCTTCCTAACTCAAAGGACTAAATTTTGAACATTGAAGATCAAATTTAGAGCTCCCTTTCTCTATATTTTATGGTTGGAAGTTAGACTACCATTTTACTGATGTTTTTTTTGAACTCTCTCTAATTTCTTTGTAGAATTGGATTGTTTGCCAAGATTGTGTATCTTGAAAATGTTGTAGATGTGTACCTTTAGTTCTAATTACAGAGAAATTGTGTATTTCCATTATTTGATTATAGTGGAGTTTTTTGGGTGGACTAGAGTCTCGTGGTTTTTACTCCTTACATTGGAGAGATTTTCCATGTTAAAATTGATTGTGTTATGGTTATTTTGTTGATGATGTGATTGCTCTTATTAGGTTCACGTAAGAGGGGATAAGGTAATTATTGTGTTTCCGTAAATTGGTTTGTATTAGTTTATCCCAACAAAGTAGTATCAGAGCTTTGGTTATATTTGTTTTGTGCCTTGTATTGAATGATGGAAGTTAATACAAGTAAAATAGTTAATTTGAATGGTGCAAATTATCATTTATGGAAGGGAAAGATGGAAGATTTTTTATATGTGAAAGATTATTATTTACCCGTGTTTGAGAAACAGAAACCCGATAATAAAATAGATGCACAATGGAAGTTGTGTCATCATCAGGTGTGTGATTATATCAGACAATGGGTAGATTACAATGTTTTGAATCACATCAGTGGAGATACAGATGCAAGTTCTTTGTAGAAAAAGCTTGAAGAGTTATATGCTAGAAAAATAGTGAACAACAAATTATTTTTGATAAAACAGATGATGAACTTGAAATATCGGGATGGAAAACCCATGACAGATCACTTGAATGCATTTTAGGGAATTATTAATCAGTTGGATGAAATGAACATCAAATTTGAAGATGAAGTATAAGGGTTAAAGTTTTTGGGCACATTATTGGACTCATAGGAGACATTTAGAATGACATTATCTAACTCAGCTCCTAATGGTATTATCATTATGGAATTAGCTAAAAATAGTGTTCTGAATAAAGAGGATAGAAGAAAGTCACAGAGTTCTTCATAGTCATAGAAAAGAGGGGAAGGAGTAAGAGTAGAGATCCAAAGAATAGAGATAAAAGTAAAAGTAAGACTAACAAGTTTGCCAATGTTGAATACTATTATTATGGTTTGAAGGGACATATAAAAAAGTATTGTCGACAACTTAAGTGAGACAACAAGATGGATAAAGGAAAGGAAAAGAAAAATGATGACAATAGTGATTATGACAGAGTTGCTACTGTTACAGGTGACTTTCTTATTATGTATGATGATGATGTTGTCAACCTTGTGTGCCATGAGACTAGCTGGGTAATTGATAGTGGTGCCTCCATTCATGCTACATCGCAAAGGGAATTCTTTACATTTTATACATCCGGTAATTTTGGAGATGTTAAGAATAGGAAATAATGGCTTAGCTAAAGCCATAGGCATGAGAGATGTGTGCTTGGAGACCAATAATGGCACGATGTTACTTCTGAAAAATGTCAAGCATATTCCTGATATTCGTTTGAACTTGATTTCTGTAGGTAAACTTGATGATAAAGGTTTCTCCAACAACTTTAGCTGTGGTAAATGGAAGTTTAGCAAAGGTTCCATGGTTGTGGATCAAGGAAAGAAATGTTCTTCATTGTATTTTATGCAAGCAAAGATTGCAGACAATTATATTAATACAGTGAAAAATGAAAATACAATTGAGTTATGGCATAGAAGACTTGGTCATATGAGTGAGAAGGGTTTGAATGTTTTGGCTAAGAAGAATATGGTTTTTGGGTTGAAAAATGAATCTTTTAAAAAATGTGTTCATTGCTTGGCAGGAAAGCAAACTAGGACTACCTTCAAGACATCTCCACCTTCAAGAAAATTAGGTATACTCAAACTAGTACACTCTGATATTTGTGGCCCTATGAAAACAAAAACACTTGGTGGTGCTCTTTATTTTGTGACTTTTATAGATGATCACTCAAGAAAGTTGTGGGTTTATACATTGAAGACAAAGGATCAAGTACTAGATGTGTTCAAACAATTTCAGGCCTCAGTTGAGAGACAGATTAGGAAGAAGTTGAAGTGCATCAGAACTGATAATGGGGGTGAGTATTCTAGACCATTTGATGAATATTGCAGATAGTTAGGAATGTCATCAAAAGAAACCTTTGAAGACTCTTCAGTTAGATAGGCTAGCTAAGAGGATGAATTAAGCACTAGTTGAAAGAATGAGATGTTTGCTTTCACAAGCACAATTGCCAATATCTTTTTGGGGGGAGGCTTCGAATACAGTTGTACATGTATTAAATCTCACACTGTATATTCCTTTAGACTTTGATGTTCCAGATAAAGTTTGGTCAGGAAACGATGCTGCTTATGATCATTTGCGTGTCTTTGAATGTAAAGCATTTGTGTATATTCCCAAAGATGAAAGGTTTAAACTTGATGGTAAGACAAGACAATGTGTATTTCTCAGCTATGGTCAAGATGAGTTTGGTTACAGGTTTTATGATCCAGTGCAAAAGAAACTTGTAAGAAGTTGGAATGCTGTGTTTATGGAAGACTAAACTATATAGGATATTGAGAAGTCAAAAAAAGCAATGCCTCAATATAGTGATGCATTGATAGACTTAGATCCAGTTTTTTCTACACATGTTCCAGCACAGCTTACAGATGAAGTCATGGATGACCAACATAGTACAGGTGATATTGACACTCATACACAGGTTAAGGTTAATGATGATGTTTAGGATCAGTCATCTACTTCAGAGGCTTCACTAGATGCTCCACTTAGAAGATCTACCAGAAACTGACAGCCCTTCACACGGTATCCTACGAGTGAGTATGCGTTACTAACTGATGGGAGAAAACCTGAAGGTCATGCAGAAGTAGTGGAAAGTGAACACAAGAAAGAGTGGATTGATGCCATGCAAGACGAGATGAAGTCACTGTATGAAAATCACACATTTAAGTTGGTAAAGTTACTTAAGGGTAAAAGAGTTTTGAAGAACAAATGAGTGTACAGAGTGAAACAGGAAGAACATACCTCACAACCACAATACAAACCCAGATTGGTTGTCAAGGAATTTAGCTAAAGGAAAAGTGTTGACTTTGATGAAATCTTCTCTCTAGTTGTCAAGATGTCATCCATTCATGTGGTATTGGGCATAGTGGCTAGTCTTAACTTGGAGGTTGAGCAGATGGATGTAAAGACTGCTTTTCTATATGGGGATTTAGATAACGAAATTTATATGGAGCAGCCAAAAGGTTTCAAAATAAAAGGAAAAGAAGACTATATATGTAAGCTAAAGAAAAGCCTCTGTGGCTTGAAACAAGCACCAAGACAGTAGTATAAGAAGTTTGAATCAGTTATAGGAGAGTAAGGCTACAGAAAAACTTTTTCTGACCATTGTGTTTTTGTGCAAAAATTCTTTGATGATGATTTTATTATACTATTGCTTTATGTTGATGACATGTTAATTGTTGGCAGGAATGCTTCTAGAATTGACAGGTTAAAAAAGCAGTTGAACAAATCCTTTGTTATGAAGGATTTAGGGTTAGTAAAACAAATTCTTGGCATCCGAATTTATCGAGATAGAGCAGTCAAGAAGTTGTGTATATCACAGGAGCATTACATTGAAAAGGTACTTAAAAGGTTTAATATGAGCAACGCTAAAGTAGATAGTACTTTTCTTGCTACACACTTTAAATTAAGTACCAAGCAGTCCCCTACAATAGATAAAGAAAAAGAAGACATGAAAAGAGTTCCTTATGCTTCAGTAGTTGGAAGCTTGATGTATGCGATGGTATGCACAAGACCAGTTATAACTCACGCAGTCGGTGTTGTTAGTAGATTTTTATCCAATGTAGGAAGAGAGCATTGGAATGCAGTGAAGTAGATTATGAGATATTTTTGAGGTACTTCTGATTTTAAACTCACATTTGGAAGTAGAGAACCTGCGTTAGTTGGCTATACGGATTCAGATATGGCTGAAGATGTTGATACTCGAAAGTCTACTACAGGTTACTTGATGACACTTTCAGGTAAAGCTGTATCATGGCAATCAAGGCTATAAAAATGTGTTGCACTTTCCACTACAGAGACAGAATTCATTGCAGCGACTAAAGCATGCAAAAAATTATTGTGGATGAAGAGGTTCTTACAAGAACTTGATTTCAAGCAATAACTATATGTGGTATTTTGTGATAATCAGAGTGCAATTCACTTAAGTAAGAATTCCTTTTTTCATGCAAAATCAAAATATATTGATGTGAGATATCATTGGTTGAGAGATACATTTAATGATAATATATTTGAGATTGAAAAGATTCGCACAGATCACAATGCCTCTGATATGTTAATCAAGATTCTTCCAAGGGAAAGGCTTGAAGTTTGTTGTTCGATTGTTGGGTTGGCAAGTCCCTCTATATAGTCAGAAAAGGGGAGATTTATTAGATTGAGTTTCCTCTTATTTGGAGATGACCCAAATTTTCTCCTTAATAGTAACTAAACCCAATTACCTCAAGGACATTTCGATCTTTTCTCAAGTAGGGTTAATGTTTTAATTTCTTTTGTTACAATTTATATATGTGTGTTAAGAAGAAAAACGACATTGTTCATCATTTTTGAGAGAGAGGGTACTGGTCACGAGAGAGAGGCAGAATAGTAAACTCGAAATAGTTTTGATCAAGTGATTGATCGGAGGTCAATTTGTGGTCCGATTGAGCTGAAATTTTACCAGCAGCTTTCTAACTCAAAGGACTAAATTCTAACGTTGGATATCATATTTGGAGCTCTCTTTCTCCAGATTTCGTGGTTGGAAGTTAGGCCACTATTTTGGTGATGTTTTTCTTGAACTCTCTCTAATTTCTTTGTAAAATTTGATTGTTTGCCAAGATTGTGTGATCTTGAGAATGTTGTGGATGTATACCTCTAGTTCTAACTAGAGAGAAATTGTGTATTCCCATTATTTGATTATAGTGGAGTTTTTTGGGTGAACTACGGTCCTGTGGTTTTTACTCCTCACATTGGGGAGGTTTTCCATGCTAAAATTAATTGTGTTATAGTTGTTTTATTGATGATATGGTTGCTATTCAAGAATTGATTTTATATTCAAAGATTATTGCTCTATTTGTTTGTTTCCTATTAAGTTCACGGAAGAGGGGATAAGGTAATTATTGTGCTTCTGCAAATTAATTTGTATTAATTTATCCCAACAATATCCCTCTATTTTGAACTTATATAATGTTTTAAAACTCTCGTCTCATTCAATTTAGGTAAGTTGTTGCTTCTTTCGCATTGATCTTGAGTTCTTTCATATCTTTGACATATATGTGTATACATATTCATCATGTGGTATCCCTTGTTCTTAAATATAGCCATAAAGATAGTAAAACTAAATTGAAATTGAGTTTGCATTACTTACCTTATATGAATTTGACTTACATTTAAAATACATCTATTTGTCATTTGCAAATTCATGGTTTTTATTTCTCAAATAGTTAGTGTTCTTGACCATTTTCTTCTCAGTGGAAGATGGTTTCATCGGCAAAGTCTCTTTTCATATAAAAATATTTAACCTTGCATTAAAAAAGTTAATAATATTCTAACCATATAACCAAAATATGACTATTTATCAATGAAAATAACCTCCAAATTTCATATAAATATTTGTTGATCGACCGTGGGTTTAATCGTAAGTCCGAATAAGAACACATCACAATGCAAGTTCGAATATGATTATACAGATATAACTTATAAAAAGACCATACATATATGTGAAAAGAGATTTCTTCCACCCTTATACATTGTTGATACCTGAAAATTGATCTTGGGTTTGAGCCTATGCTTGAGCCAAAATTACGTCATTTAATCTAGATAATAGATAAAAAGGTACAAGTAAACTCATACAATTTTTTAGGGCTCAAATTATGGGTTATGGTGCAGAAGATAAGAGTAGGCCCAAGTTTAGCCTAAATGAATATACTGACTTTGGTCTGGCTATGTGGGAGGAATATTATTTCACATTGAAGACGTCTTTGAAACATTATTATAGAGTGGGATATTATCTTAATTAAGACCATGATCTTGAGGCTGTGTCCCTTTTTTTTAGCGTCCAGATTAGCAAACACCTAATAATCCATTATTTATGCCATTTCTTTGCTCTAGAAAATGATTCGAGACATTAACCTAGCGTCATCATGTTTATCCTATATTTAAAGGCATCAACCTGATCACTTTTATCATCAAAAACACATTTCCAGCAGCCTTGGGATCGTAAGCAATGATATCGAATACTGTCACAAATAAGTCTGTTCAATATTGATTTGATCTTGTAATAGTTACAATCTATCCTTAAAATTATTGTGTTCCTTTATATTGATATTAGAACTATCTCACTTTTACAAATACCATGAACTTTGGATTTCGTCCTATATTGAGTGTTGTAAGAATAACAATAGCGACAATAGATCCTTCCAACCTAGGTCGAGCTAGTTTCATAAGATTGCAATACCACAACTCTCATATTACTAGATGAGATTCAATGCATGTAATATGTTTTACTTTCTATAACTTAGAAGGGGTGCGAAAGCTCAAATCAAATCTGAAGACCCAGTGATATTGAAGCCGACTGAGACCACTTAAAGCCTTTTTAAGTGTTTAACCAATCACACATTGATTGAATAAATTTCCCCCACATCAGACACTTAACTCTAATTTTTTCAAACAATTTTGAGCCATCATGGCCACCAAACACACAACACAAATAAACACTCACAATTTTTATATTATGGCTTTTTTCTTGTCATGATTTCAAGCTTTGCTCACTTCCAAAAAGTCATACACTATCCCTACATAAACTAAAATTAATGTATTCCTTCTCAGGAACCAATAAAACCTAGAAAACCTCAATTTGCATTAAAAAATAGCCAAGTGCATAGCAAGTGGTTTAAATGTATCGCATAAGGTCAAGTAACGTCTTACGTATTTTCTTGTATTGTTACTAGAATTAATACCTCCTACACATGGTCGATACAATATTTAGGTATTACGTCATATTCATTATAATCAAACAGTTAAAAGCAATTTGGTCTAATCTAAAAATTATTCAAGATTGTAATATTACAACTCTTAGATATTAAGTGATCTTTAAAGACGTGATGGGTTTAACTTCTTTATAACTTAAATTTGGATGATAAAGAGTTTGATATGATATTCCAATGCCTAATTGTAATAAATCCAATAGGCATGTCCCAAAGTAAACTATGTTTAATTATTCATTCAGCTCATTTTTTAGGTGTATGAAGCAAATTTGCCTCGCATAATATTGCAACTAGTAAATAAAATAAAAAATGTATACTAATACTAAATCTCTTACTTATGGAAGTAAATAGTTGATAAGTATAAATACTGTAAGTTATTCCAAGAAACAAATTTTATAACAATTTGTACTCAACAACCAAATAACATATTATCTTCTTTAGACACATAACCTATCAGGGATTCTCTCTTGAACTTTGTAACTAAAAATACATCTACATTCTTATAACATAATTAATCTAGATACGTCGTCGCTGATGATAGGGGATGTGACAATCTTCCCCATTTTACATTGACCTTGTGTCAAATTTAATATCTAATGAAACATAATACTTGAGTCTAAATAAGTTATTTGAATTATTAGAAGTATAATTAAGCTATTTTATATTCTAATTGCATACAGATTTACTAAGAAAAATAAGAATAGAGAATCTGATTAGTCACATCGCACATTAGCAAATGTGAGCTTGAATTAAGTTATTTGCTTTGCATTATTCTAACTCAATAGACGTGTTTTATGTTACAAAACTTGAAAACAAACTCATGATAAAATGTATGTTTAAAATGAACAATATTTTTTTGATTTTATTGGGCTTTAATTTTTACATTCGGTATTTACAATAGTTGTGACCTAATATTTTGTTTCATCTATATTACATAAATTTGAGCACGTACGTCGTAAATTTGAATGCTTTAGTACCACACTATAAAATTTTAAATTAACAGTTTTCTTTTATCCTGTATTAAAATAAAGTTTTATCTTTTTTTTTTTTAATGTTAGATTAAAAATGTGAAGTGTAGATAGATGAGAAGTGTCTGTATTATTCTTAATCGCTATGTATTATATGTTGACTATATTTCCATTAATTAGGCCAGAGGATCTCATTGCAACAATATTGTTAAATAAAAAGGATTTTTGTACCTATTTTTTTAATCTTTGGTTTATTTGTCAAAGTGAGAAACAATCAGACTTTAGAAATTGAAGTCCCTCCAGTAAAACGACAGCATCGTCGATAGTCAACTCAAGTCAAAAATGGAGTTCTTATAAAGTATCAAACAATCTGCACTTAAAAATTAGTCGTTTCCAAAAGTCAAAAAAAGCCCCTCTTTTTCAAATAATATTTTGTACAAAACAAGATAAATAAATATCTATTTTATCAAAGATTTTATGTACATAATAGCATCAACGAAATAATAAATTAAGACAAAATTAAGATCAAACATGATCAACTTTCATGTTCCCGCAGCCTAAAGTATTATAAAGACTCAAAAAAAGGAATGGAGGGGCAAGTTTGTACACATATCTAGAGAAAAGATAAAATTTAACAATAAAGATTCAATCATCAAAATTGTACATCATTTTTAAAATGATAAATTAGAAAGAATAAAATATTCTATGCACTTGTTAGTAGGAAAGTACGCCCCTTAAAATTTGATGAAGGGGATATTTTATTTAATTCAAAATATCTTAGAAATAGTGAAACAAACACATTAAAAATCTACTTTTAAGTCCAGAGTTTTAGTGATATTTGAAAATCTACTTTTAATTTGAAGGAAATTTACCTCTAATATTTGAGGAAAAAAAATTAACTCTCACTGTCTATTAATGCGAAGAATTGAACCCTTATCTTTTTGAAGGATATAATTGACAGTCAGGCTAACTCTTATTTGCTAAAAATTTTTTTATTAATTATAGTTTATTTATTTTTCCATCATTGTAAAAAAGTTAAATATTTCTAGTTACTGTTACTTTTGTAAGGTGTACGTATCCTTTTTCATGTTAGGTGTTAGAAAAAGACAAAAACGAAAAGCAGTAAAAAGAAAAAGAGATTCATGGATTCTGCTGCAATATTACATATATTATTTTATATGGGAATCCAGCAAGCCAGTGGTGAACTTTTAACCCAACATCAACTATAAGTGAGCTATAAATAGAAACAAGATAGCCTGCAGACCAAAGAAAGACCAAAAATGGGTTTAGATTTGTTGTGGTTGATTCTTGCAATTGTGGTAGGCACTTATGTTGTTCTGTTTGGGTTTCTGAGGAGAGCAAATGAGTGGTACTATTCCATAAAATTGGGTGACAAGAGCCGTTATCTTCCTCCAGGAGACATGGGATGGCCTATAATTGGTAACATGATACCCTATTTCAAAGGCTTCAGATCTGGTGAACCTGAAAGTTTCATCTTCGACTTATTTGAAAAGTAAACTTCTTCTTTTCAATCCTGTTCTTCATTTTGTTTTACCAGTTTTGAGTTCTGATAATGGCTTGATTGAGTTTGATATCTGTGTGTTCGTGTTTTTACAGGTATGGTCGAAAAGGGATATACAGAAATCACATATTCGGAAGCCCCAGTATAATAGTTTTGGCTCCTGAAGCTTGCAGGCAGGTATTTCTGGACGACGATAACTTTAAAATGGGTTATCCTGAATCTACCAATAAGTTAACATTCAGAGGATCGTTCAATACTGCTTCTAAAGAAGGGCAGAGGCGTATAAGGAAGCTGGCAACAAGTCCGATAAGAGGACACAAGGCAATCGCCATTTACATTGACAACATTGAAGACATTGTGGTTAAATCTCTGAAAGAATGGGCAAGTAAGGATAAACCAATCGAGTTCTTATCCGAAATGAGGAAAGCAACTTTCAAGGTCATTTCCAACATCTTCCTGGGATCAAGCAGTGATTCTGTCATCGGTTCAGTGGAGCAATACTACGTTGATTATGCCAACGGGTTGATCTCTCCTCTGGCCATTAATTTGCCTGGTTTCGCTTTCCATAAAGCAATGAAGGTAACATTCAAAACTACAGAGAGCAAAACAGGATTGCAAATGAGTTTGATTAACGGTTTTTGTTTTGTTTGTTCTTTGTTAGGCAAGAGATATGTTGGGAGAGATCTTGGAACCAATCCTGAGGGAAAGAAGATCAATGAAGGAAAAGGATCAGCTGAAGGGAAAGAGGGGATTGGTTGATTTATTGATGGAGGTTGAAGATGAGAATGGTGAAAAGCTGGAGGATGTCGATATTGTAGATATGCTCATCGCATTTTTGTCAGCTGGTCATGAAAGCTCAGCACATATTGCAACATGGGCAATAATCCACCTCCATAGACATCCTGAAATGCTTCAAAAAGCAATAGTACGTAGGCTAGATTAAGTCATTGAAACAAACACTACTAGTAGACTATTTTAATCATCAAAACTAATTGATGTTCATTTGGCAGAAAGAGCAAGAGGAGATTGTAAAGAAAAGACCAGCTTCACAGCAAGGATTCAGTGTTGAGGATTTTAAACGAATGGAATATATTGCCAAGGTACAAAGGCAGATACTATATGCTAGTGAAAATTTCTTTGTTGAATATGTTTCTTCACTCGTATTGTTTCTAACAAATTGCCCCTTTTTTTATTTAGGTAATAGATGAAACATTACGCATAACCAATCTTTCATCATCAAGCTTTCGAGAGGCAGAAGCAGATGTCAACTTACAAGGTTATATAATACCAAAAGGATGGAAAGTTTTGCTTTACAATAGAGGTGTTCATCGAAATCCTGAAAATTATCCAAACCCAAAGGAATTCGATCCTTCAAGATGGGATGTAAGTCAACATATGCTACATAATTTTCTATTTCCTTCTCTTTTTATAATTATTAGGGTAACAGCTAGGGTTACAATCCAAGAATTGTATATAGAGTCGTAGCGTTTGAATTTTTGGATTATTCAAATATACAATTTCACGATAAATTTAAAGTAGAAATGGCCCATAAATTCTGGAGAGCTCCACTTTGTATAAATATTTAACATAACTCTTAATTGTTAAACCGATATCTTTTATTTATATATATGTAAAAAGTAGAGAGCTGATTAGTTAATTATGTGTTGGACTTGTAACCAGAATTATGCGAACAGACCAGGATATTTCATTCCCTTTGGAGGAGGACCAAGGATTTGCCCTGGAGCTGATCTAGCCAAACTTGAAATGTCCATTTTCATTCATTATTTTCTTCTTAACTATAGGTGAGAATACTTCTGTACTTCTTCATGATTATGTTTTTCGTCTGGGTTTTTACTTTTTTTTAAAATTTTTGCCTCTTAATTTGCAGACTCGAACCACTGAATCCTGAGTGTCCAACTGAGTACTTACCTGTACCAAGGCCTTCAGATCAATGTCTTGCAAGAATTATTAAGCTCAAATGATCATCTGCAATTTCGGAAAAAGTTTTTAATTAATCTCCAATGAAAGTATATTTAGTGTCAAATAAATATTAAAAAAAAGTAATAAAGAATATATGTCAAAAACACTCAACTACTGTATTGTTTTTATTTTATTATTATTATTATTATTTTTGTCTGTCGATATATGAGAGAGATGGAGTTGTATCTTTTTGACTATGGAATTTTATCATGACTCAACAAGAAAAAAAAGAGTCCTCTTTTTCACATGAAAATGATTAAAAGTGCTTGCTGTATTGAGTGAAAAATGATAAAGAATAGAGTTGATGAGCTTAGATCTGGTATATCCAAGAGAAAAAAAAGAAGATAAATTCTCGAATATATAATAAAAATAAAATAATTTCGAAAGAAAATATAATTTTATTGATAAAAAGAATTAAAATATTAAATTGCTAAAAATAAAAAATTACCTGCAAAATCATCAATGACAAATTTGGCTTAATATTTTTTCTTTTGATTAATGTGATGACTGGAGGCCTTGCATTTTTTGGATTAGAGAATTAGCCGAAAATCTATTTCAAATAAGGTTAATTTTTTAACCATCAAGACTAGAATATTAAATTTTTGTACAAATTTTTCGATAATTATTGAACAATTATATATATTTACATTACTGAAAATAATAATTAATTCTAATTATACTACGTAAATTTGTATATTTAATTTGTAGAAAGGGTTTGTATCTCTATCATTTTATTGAGTAGACCGATTGTATTACTTCTGTTCATTTAAAAAGGTAAATATAAAATAACTTGATTATCAAATAATTATATTTTGCATTTATTCCTGATAAAAAAAATCATTCCTGAAAGAAATATAGTATAGCTATTATCTACATTTAATTATTTGACAATCGGATTGTTACTTATAATACAAAAAATGCCCATCATGAAACTAGTTGATTTTTAAAAATATTCTTACTCACAAATACAAATAATTCTTTCATATACATAAATATATTAAATTAAATTAGAAGAAAATGCAAACTATTGTTAGGTACAATTGAATATCCAATAATCATAAAAACAAGAATAATTAGATGTTGTGTTATGTCAAACATTTATGAGATAACAATAATAACAACAACAACAACAATAATAATAATATAATTGTAACAACAAATTGATTTCTTATGCATGAAATTATTAATTCATATATCATCAAAATAATGTAATACAAATAAATACATGGTTGATCAAATTCTAATGGCTAATTAATGAAAATAAAATAATTAATAATAACTACGATCAAATTCTTAATAGAATTGATAAATAAAAAAGGTAGAAAAAATGTATTACTTGAATTTTAGAGTTTTATGTTTCTTAATACTTTTGTAGGAAGAAGTTTAGTTTGGTAAATGAGAAAATGATACATTGAAAAAAATTATAAAATCTTTAGGAGCTTTTTATTCTTTGTTAATCTTATATCACTATATTAAAAACAATCAATTCATTGATTATAAATTGATAATTTTTTTCATTATCAATTAATTATTTTTATTCTATCAAAATTATTGTTCTAATTATTAAAAGTTATTCAATTTTTTTATTTGTTGATTATTTTAGCAATGTTTTAATAAAAATGAATTGAAAAATTTTTAAAATTGATTAAACTGATAAATCTGAAAATTGTATAAAAGGTTTAATTGATTAAATTAAAATATTTTAGACTTTTATGAAGAACTTAAGTGATTGAAATGAACAATTTTAAAATTTTAAAATTATTTATTAAATATAATGAACACATATAATAATCAACCCAAAAAAATTATTTCTTTGCCCACTCTAAAGAGCAGGGATTAAATTAGAAAACTATGACAATTATTTTAATTTGTTATTTTATAAAAATTTAAAAATATTATTATTCACACACCACAAAATCAGAAATATAAAAGTCGTCAATTACTAGTCGTATTTTCGTAATAAAACAAAAATAAATATTGTAAATAAATATTTTAATTCTAGAATCTTACTATGTTTATATTGTACATTTTTTATTTTATTACTAACAAATCTATGAATACTACAATTTGAGTTCTTCTAAAAGTTTTAATGTATATAACTATGACACATTTCAAAATCTATGCACATAAATTGCAATATCTAAACTCATCTACGACACAAAATCTCACATACAATGAGAAAAGTTCTGTAAAACGTAATATTTAAACACATGCCCTCAAAAAAAAAACAAAGACATACGCCTTGATAGCTAGGGAAGATCTAGGTGGCGTTGTTTAAATTTCATGCTTAATTAACTGGGAAGAAATGCAATCTTTCTCAACAATTTTACCATTAATAATCAAATTAGTTAGCAAATGTAATTTTATTTTTCACTTTTTTTTTTTCTGAAAGGCAGGCGTACATGTTTGAATAAGAAGATTAAAATAATAATTAATTGATTTTAAAAGTAAGAAATGGAGTCCCAAGAAATGTCAAATCGGGTGGGCATCATCAATATTATTATATTTCTCAAGTTACAGTAGACAAATACGTGACTCCAATCCACAAAAAGAAATCTATTTTTTATTGCTCATAATAAAATATTATAAAGCTATTATAATAAATGTTAACCAACGTATATCATCCAAATTTGTCTCAAACTTTTCCTGCTGAATGATGTAGTATTCATTGAGTTAATGACAATATAGTACAATAAATATTTCAAAAAATATAAAAATATATATGAATGAGATGTCACTTTTATTTGAGGTCAAAATTTAATATACAATTAAAGAAATTATTTTCCAATTCATGGTTATATGATATAATTGCAATAAATGTGAAAATTTTAGTATTTAATGGAGAATCTCGATTTTTTTTCATGTTGTTGGAAATATAATAGTTGTATAATACTGTGGTTGTACTATCGTCTTACCCCAATTGAATACATATAAAATTATACTCATAAATGTTATTTAAAATTCTTTTTTACTATGATTGATAGAAAAATTTTATCTATTCTTTTTAATCTAGTGTGAATGGAATTAGAACTTCAAAACTATAAAAGATTTTACTATATAAACCCAACTACCACCCAGAAAAAAGGTTTTATCTATTTATCCATGTATCAATAAAAAAAAAATTAGATAAGTGACAACGTTAAACAATATTTTTTTTAAATTCATCTTCTGTTATTGGATTATATTAATCCTTGAATTTATATTTCAATTTAAATTAAATAAAAAAAGTTATGAGTTGAATCAAAATTGACACACTAAATTTAGAGTACAAAAAAGTTTGCTCGTAATAATAACATAGAAACCTTACTTATAAAATATTAAACTTTTATTTTTTATTATTACTCAAATTCGATATGATTTAAGAGCGTATCTCAGATCACTTAAACTATAATTAGAGATATAAAAGAGTAAACACCAATTTTTTACTCCATATTATTGCTCAAACTCAAAATGACATCAGAGCTTCTAGCGTAATATGTTAGTAATCACTACATTACTTATATATTTCATGAAAAAGAAGTATTACATTTTATATTTAATTTTTTTATACATTTTAATTTTTATACATCTCATAAAAAAGAAGTATTACATTTCATATCTAATTTTTTCATACGTTTTAACTTTTTAATTATAATTTTTAATATTTTGTTACGTATTCTATATCTTCAAGCGTCTTTGAAAATGACACTCGTTAATTTAAGATAGGTAATAAAACTTAGAAAATGGGTAATAACATGTCCGTTCCTAAACTTTAACAAAATTATAAATTAAAATTAGTTTATTTAGGTTAACATTTCAGTCCGTGCAACAGCGGCAATAAAATCTATAGGCAGCGTAAAAAACAAAGGCTTTAGGTCACTCGTCAGGGATTAAATTATTGTATTCGACAAAACTATATCACAGTTTGTTATTTTATTAAATTTATGGATAAATGTGTTATTATCCCATAGAAAATGTATATTAAAAAAATTGTTTAGCTGTCGTAATTTTACCGTAAGTTAGCCAGTATTAGAAAATTAGTCGTCAACGAGTTAAAGTGGTCTTTGATATAAGCCCTAGATACTGGACTGCAGCAGTCAAGTGACGATTAATTTGTTGTTCATTGCACTGAATAATTATGGCATAAGATTGAATTCCTAACCTGACGTACATATTTGACCAGCAAGATTTATTATAAATAGATTATGCATAATAATGTTAGGAGGCAGCTGCCTACCAATTCTATGAATCCCCACGGTCCTTTAAAGCCAGCTATAAATAAATAATTGAATTTTTGTTACTATCAAACACGTTCTGGTAAACTATTTTTGTAATTTTCTTCTTCTGTTTCAAGAATTAAGGGAAAAAAAATCATCTGGGCATTATCAAAAATCAGTTTTCTTATGTTTATCATAAATATTATATATAAAAAGCAAGCTACAAATAAGTGCATGCATGTACAATTGACCATATATAAGTGGTGGCAAGAACAACCCAGATCAACATAAAGAAGAGATGGGTTTAGATTTATTGTTGTCGATTCTTGCAGTTCTTGCAGGAACTTACATTGTCTTGTTTGGGTTCTTGAAGAGAGTAAATGAGTGGTATCATGTTATGAAATTGGGAGAGAAGAAGAAAACCCTTCCTCCTGGTGATATGGGCTGGCCTATTTTTGGCAACATGTTTTCGTTTCTCCGAGCTTTTAGATCCAGTGATCCCGATACCTTCATCAGCAACATCGTCGAAAAGTACTTCCCTCTCTTTTTCTTTGGCAACATGTTGCATGTTTTTGCTTTCTTTGATAGTGATTAATTACATTTGGCAACTTATTTGCAGGTTTGGCAAAGGAGGTGTATACAAAACCTACCTATTTGGCAATCCAAGCGTCATAGTTTGCTCGCCGGAAACTTGCAGGCGAGTGCTGATGGACGACGAGCGATTTGCTCTTGGTTACAGCACATCCATGAGCAGGTTGGCCGGAAGAACGTTTCTTAACCTTCCGAAATCTGAACACCGGGCCCTGCGGAAGCTGATGACCAGTCCGATGATCGGCCATGAAGCATTAGCCATGTATATTGAGAACATTGAGGACGTTGCTATTACTTCTATGGAGGAATGGGCTAAGAATGATAAACCAGTCGAGTTCTTCTATGAAACCAGAAAGGTTTCCTTCAAGTTCATTATGCGTATACTCCTTGGATCCAGTGGTGATTCCATTATTGAGCCAGTGGAGAAGCATTACAATGATCTTCATCATGGATTTCACTCGACGGCCATTAATATTCCTGGTTTCCCCTTCTACAAAGCACTTAAGGTAAGATTTTTGTTAGTGTACGTAGAGCCTGTTCTTGCATTATTTCCAAAGGGCAAAATTTTTATTCCTTTTGCCAGACCAAGATTATGTTTTTTCAATAATTATATAAATATATAAGAAGTACAGGAACCAATGAAAACTCTAAATAAACTATATGACACAAACTCACGTCATATATATAAGAGTATTAGTTGCCATATGATCGCGTATTTTTGTATTAGTTGTGTTGATTTTATATTTTCATCAACTAATTTATGGTATCGCACTAGTTTTTATAAATTAGTTTATATCTCTAGCATTATTTAATATATTTCCAATAATGGGTGTTCTTGATCTTACAATTTTTAAATAGTCAAGTGTCTTACTAAGAGATTTAGCATGTGTATAAAAGACTTATTCATTTATATTGTAGTTCTTTCAACTTATATATATATATATATATATTTAATATATTTTAGAATGTAGAAGCGAACAAGACAACACTAAATTGATAAAAAATAATATTATTTTACATAATTCGACTCTATCTTGTTTAACTGTCTATTTTAAAAAGATTAAAATGTCCCATAATTTTTAAAATATATACATATAAACAAATTTTAAATATGATAAAAATTATTAAAAAAATTTTATTTCTTTATTAATTAATTAATTAATTTTGTTTGTTTCTTAGGCACGAAACATGTTAGCGAAGATCCTTCAAAAGGTAGTCGATGAAAGAAAAGCGATGCAAAAAAATGGTCAGCAACCAGCAAAGAGAGGCATGATTGATTTAATGATGGAAGCTGAATTTGAAAATGGCAAAAAATTGGAAGATGAAGAGATCGTGGACTTTAATTATCATATTATTATTAGGTGCTCATGATGGCCCAACGCATGCTACAATGTGGGTAACAGTTTTCCTACATCAACACCCACAAATGTTACAGAAAGCCAAGGTTTGGTTCACTAATTAATTTATCAATTAATTAATTAAATTATTGCTCCTAATTTGCAACTTAATTAAAGCATTCATATATACTAATTAATGACTTTAACTTTGTTTCACAGGAAGAGCAAGAGGAGATCTTAAAGAAGCGACCCTCTACACAGAAAGGATTGAATCTTAAAGAAATTAAACAAATGGAATACCTAGCCAAGGTATGTATATTCATTTTTATTTCATAAATCAAATACAAATTACCATTATTACTTAGGAAGTATTTTTTTTTTTATATAAACAGTTTGAATATGATTAAAATCTAAATTTAACTGAAATTTAAATCAAAATAATATATTTATTTTTTTTATTAAATGTCTAAATATAGATATTAAGTTATTTATTTTTAGAAAAATAAAAAATCTGAATATGATATTTTGATATATTTACCCTTTTTAAGTATTACATAATTAGTAAAAAATTTAATTATAAACATAAAGTTCATAAATAAAATAATTTTAATAAATTACATTGATATATATTATTTTATATGATATATAAATTTTTTTTTCTATTTTATCTTCTAAGTAAAGAAAAATATCATAATATTGTTTTAAGAAATAATTAACAAAAAGTGTTAAATAAAATTTAAAATTAAAGTATTAAAACATAAAAAAATAAACAAGAGTATTTTTAAAAAAATAAAATATTTAATTTATTTAAATATTTGATATTCAAATTTAAATTAAATTTTTAATATAACTACATTCAAATATTTTTTAAAAATATTTAAATATAAATTAAAAAAATATCGCTTAAATATTTGAATAATTTTATTCAGATTTTAGTTAAAAATAAATTGCATATTTTAAAGAGTAAAAATTATTGAAATTTTCTTTGACACCTGCAGTAACATGCAGATCCTAATAAAATTCTGCCCTTGTATGTAATAATATGTTACTGATGCAGGTAATAGATGAAACATTACGGATAATGAATTTGCCATTTTTGGATTTTCGAGATGTGAGAGCAGATGCTAATATCAAAGGTTAGTCATTTTAATTGGTGCCTAATATATTCTTACACATATATACTTGTTATTTTCTTCAAATATATTGAAAAATGTATGTATTTGCAGGTTATACAATACCAAAAGGATGGAAAGTGTTGATTTGGAGTAGAGGTGTTCATATGAATCCTGAATATTTCTCTTCTCCAAAAGAATTTAATCCTTCAAGATGGGATGTAAGTTACACATACATTTAACACCATTAATTTTTTTTTACCCTAAAAGAGATTTATTTAATTTTATTTTCTGAACTTTATAATGTGCTAAATTTTTATATTGTTAGCCGACTTGCTAAATTTTATATCAATGCAGAATGCTGTTGAAGCAGGATCTTTCATACCCTTTGGAGGAGGATCAAGAAGGTGCCTTGGAATTGATGTAGCCAAGTTGGAAATATCCATTTTTGTTCATCATTTTCTTCTTAACTACAAGTGAGTTTCTTAATTACTTTATCAGTTTTTTTTTTTTTACTTTGTAGCCTTAACAATTAATTGCAAAATCTAATTTTTAATTCCTGCTTGTGTAATTTGCAGGCTTGAACAACTTAATCCCGAGAGTCCAATCGTGTATTTACCTACCACAAGGCCTTCCGACAATTGTCTTGCTAGAGTTACCAAGCTCCAATGATATTCATCTACATTTTCGAAACAAATTCCAAGCTTATATAATTGGAGCATAATAATGCTTTTTCCTTTCTTTTGGAATCGAGATATTCTTGAATATCAAATATGTGATGCTATCATTTGAAAAATAAATTAAAATTCGGTACATCTTATTGTATGGTTTTACATGGTAATTAATTCGATAATACACACGAACACACACACATATATATAATATATTAATTATTACATGCACTTTCTTTTTTAATTTTACGTCGTATGTTTTAGATGTTAATGTTTCTTCAGAATATACGTGGTGAAAAAAAAAATGTAAAAGTGTAGTTAATATTTTGTAGTCAATCGGATAATATAATTGTATTTTATAACGCAGTCTCATGTGTGATTTAGCAACATGTGGGTGGGAATTATGTTTAAATTATAGGTAATGATAGAGAAAGGGTCATATACTTTTACATTTTTTTATTAGTTTAATAACTTTAAAAATACTCATTAATTGATCTTAATATGTTATAACAATGACTCTTATTATTATGTACAGTAGTAGTTGTGTAAAAAAAAAACGATTATTAAACCTCTAAGATGGTTAAAATACAATATAATTACTTAAAATATGTTAATAAAACATTATTTATTATTTTATAATGTATTGATAGTATAATAATATTAATACAAAGAGAAATTAATTTATTATATTACAATTTTAATTTTTTAATTGTTAATATAATTGATCATGTAAATATGAAAAATTATAATAGATCCTATTCATGTAACCTTTACAAAAAAATTTAAATAATTTTATTTTTTTCATTTCTTATTTGAATTCATTATTGTTGTTTTGAGTTTTTTGTAAGTAATATTTATTTCATTATCTATTTAATACATAATGTAATGTATACAATGTTTCTTAATGATTTATTTGACTCAACAGCTAGAGTTTAAATTTTAGAGACAAAGTTGAAGGTTAAAATTCTCATATATCCACAAATATTTTGTTTTTCTTTTAAAAATATTAGATTGCGCTAAGGATAATAATTAAAAGCTAGCGGCAAAATTGTGACGATAAGAGAGTAACTGATAGTTTTAAAAAATTAAGGTGGTAATTGATCAAATTACAAAAAGTTAGAGGTAACTTTTAAGACTATTATTGACTTAGGACTCTAAATACTTTTAAAAGGTGTACGCTTCCATCAACGCGTGTGGACTAGGCTTTATTTAATTTAGAAATATTGACAGATACCTCTAAGAAATATGCAAAAATAAACAGATACTCTCTAAGCTATCAGTTGATAATTGTGAAAAAAAAATTAAAAAATTATTTAGTACTTAGTATAGACAAATACCCCTCTAAAATTTATTGGATGAGGAAGTAAATTTTATTGCAAAGCAAGCTACTGTATATTCAGTTGATGGTGAGTCATGAATAGATGATGAAAACAACGGTAACAATTAAGATGGTCAGGAGGCTTCTTCATATTCTTCAAATAGATGGTTTTATTGATTCAACCAGAGAAGTAGACGAGGGTTTTACCCTTATCATTACTAGAAGACGTAGTTTAGGCCAAAATACTGTAACAAAGGGGTTTTTTAATCCTCACTCGAGGTTGTAAAAAGAATAAGTTTCAATGAAAGTATTCTTTTGGAATATTAGGGGTATTGGTAACCCCTCAAGCAGTATGGAAATCTCAAATCTCTGTAAGTCTCATTTTTTTGATGTTCTCTATGTTGATGAACTAATGGTGTCTTTTGCTTTTCATTATATGTTCTGGTATTCTCATAATCTTCGATTTCTCTTCTATAAAAAGGAATAAATTATTCCTTAATATATTGTGAAAAATTTTAATATAGGAACTAAATTTGTTATAATTGAGAAAAATATATTTTATTTTATTATTTTATAAAAGTATAGAGATAAAATGATAATAACTTAATATGTCAATTAAAAAAAATAAAAGTTAAGAGGATATTTGTCTATTTACTCAAATTTCAAATATTTTTTTTTTTCAATATCAAGAGGGCATCTATCTATATTTTCATATTTTATGGGATACTGTCAATTTTTCTTTAATTTATTACTTATGTCTTATTTAAAATTTTTTTTCTTTTAAATAAATTATAATATATGAATTAAATTTAATATTATGTGTTTATAGAATTAATAATTAGATATATTTATATTCTTATTAAATAATTTAATTCAATTTTAATTATAAATATTATTAAAAAATACACAAATATTGTCTCTAACTCTCTCACACATTTCGACTTGGTGCGAGGTATCAAAATCAAGCCTATTTGATCATGAGAATTAAGGATCTAAAAACTGTAGTTATTATCAAATAAGTGGATGACACGTGAGCTCGTCCTTAAAATATTTAATAATAAAATAACCATTAATAGGTTAAAGTTAAAGTCATTAAAAATATGTTTTATATTGAGATGTTGTTGATTTAAAGTCACAGCTAGAATGAAATGAAAGTATAAAATCTCAAATATTATTGAAAAAAGTAAATAGATTTTATTAAAAATTAATATTACTAAATAATAAGTAAGATGGAATACATGAACAAGGACAAAAATTGATGCTTGCATGATACCTTTATTTTTTATTTTTGGTGATAATTAAGCTAAATAAGTAGATTCCACATTATTTAGCCTTCTTTAGGCTTTTTATTTGTAATTATCTATTTTTTTCTATTAATTAATTTTCTGTGATTAAAAAAAAGTGGAACCGACGTTAACCAAAAAATTAAAAATTGAAAAATTCATTAGCAGGTTATTTATTAATTTTAATTAATTATTAAATTAATTAGCCAATTTTTATAAGATTTCACAATTAATCAAATAAACACACTATAAATAAAAATTATGAAGATACATAATTTTAACGTGATTCAGATTTTCCAATCCTACATTCACAACACCATTCCCAGAGAAAAATAATTCATTAAAAAATAAGATAATACAAATACCAATAGATTTATACAAATCAAAAAAATCTCTCTTTGTTTTCGTCATTGTTTAGGATCTTCTTAGATGCTCTTAGTTGTTTCACAAGATTCCCTCGTTTTTTATGTTATTGAACTCCCTTTAACAAACACAGTTTAATCTCTCGAAGGGCATGATTGCAATTATCTTTGTTAGGATTTTTATTGGCATTATCTGGTAATTTAGTATATGTTAAGAATTTTGAATTTTGAAAATTTTGATTTCTTTTGTAAGACAGAAATTCAATTGAAACGAAAATTACGATAAAAAAATTTGCACAACTTGTCTTTTAATTGAGCTGCCTATATGTTAGTTTTCTAATTATTTTATAATTAGTTTATTGTCAAAGTCTAATTAGCAAATGTGAATTTGCAATTTTACAACTCAAAGGAAAGAAGACTGTTGAAAACAAGTAGTTTAGTAAGGTAGGAATTCTTCATAATTTACGAGATTTATTTCCTTAACAAATAATAAAACAAAAATCCTCTTTAGTTTACGATTTATGTTTCGCTTTAAATGAGTATTATTTTTCATATTTGTAAAGCCTTATTTACGTGAAAAACTCATCCAAAAAGATCTTCTTGCAAGCGTGATTTTTTTCGTTATTTTTCTAAATTGTTCAATTCTTTTTTCTATACTTTAATTGAGAACAACTTAACGGGGATTATGTGTCTGTAATTCCTATTATAATAAACTTAAGAATTTAAATCTCTTAAGTATTGTAAAGATAACTTGGATTGTATTCTTAAAGAGAGGAATTGATTACCTTCAGGGAAAGAATTCATGTTTGTTTAAAGGAGTTCGATGACAAAAGAAGCAAGGAAATCTCGAGAAACAAAGTCATCTAAGAAGATCCTACACAACGACGACAACAAAAAAAGAGATTTTAGTTTATATAAGAGTATTGATGTTTACATCATATTGTTTTTAGTGGATTATTTTTAAGCATGGCCTTGTGGATGCAAGATTGAAAAATCTGAATCATGTTAAAATCTTTGTCTTCATTATTTTATTTGTGGTATGTTGATTAATTTAATTGTGAAATCTTTTAATATCAGTTAATTAATATAATAATTGATTAAAAGTGGTAAATAACCCACAAAGAATCTTTCAGCCTTCATAATATTTAAAAAATTTAAATGTTTAATTTTATCATAACAGAAATTACAAACAAATAATCTCTACTAAGTTGTTCTCAATTATAGTATACGAAAAATTGAACAACTTAAAAAAATAAGATACAAAAATCATACTTCTAAGAAACTCTCTTTAGACGAGTTTTTTCATATGAAGATTTAACAAATTCTGAAAAATATTAAGATTTAACAAATTCTAAAAAATATTGCTTATTTGAAGAGAAAAATAAACCCAATTCAAAAAGGATTTTTGTTTCCTTTTTTTTAAGAAAATAAATCTCTTAAATTAGAAAGAATTCTTACCTTATTTAAACTCCTATTCAAGAGTCCTTTCCTTTGAGTTGTAGAATTGCAAATACACATATTCTAGTTAAATTTCAACAATCAACTAATTTGAAAATAAATAAAAAACTAATATACATGGAGTTTAATTGAAAAACAAATTGAGCAGATTTTTATCATAATTTTCATTGTAATAGAATTTTATAAATCAAAAATTGAAAATTCTTAACATACACTAAATTGTAATACAATACCAATAAAAATCCTAACAATCTCCTCCTTTAAATTTGGCATTGTTTAGCAAAACATCTTCATGTTGGCAAAATCAACTCAGAGACTAAAATATGTTCTGCAATCACACAATAAAACAAGAAAAACAAAAAAATTCAACTCTAACAAGATATTACTTAGTTATATGTTAGCATTATAATCCATAAAGAAAATACACACAAATAAGAAATGTTAAACGCATTAAAAACCCTCCTTAATCAATTCTTCCCTTTAGTGAATAATAATCACCATGCATCAATTATCTTCCAAATCACCTAGCTAAACACAATAAACACTCCCCCCTCGTAAATAATTACCATTGCAAGTTCACACTTTCTCATCATCTTGCAACTGAAGAAAGAAAACAAAATAATGGGTCAGGGCAGTGAAATCGAAAGAGGGAAAAAAAAGGAATATGATTTTGACTTGATGTATATCAATTAAACTCCTCAATTTGAGCAAAATAATTTCATTAAGCACCCTAACAGGGAAAATAAAACTGTACTGAGCACCCTATGCCGGCTACAGACATTCTCTTACACCGTTAGTGTAAACTATTAGTCAACCCCTTAAATAAAATATCACAAACACCCCCTTTCAAGTGATAATTTGATTATATGAATTTGATCCGAAACTCTTGCAGAACAGTACCCACAGGTTTGAGTTCGAAAATTATTATGACCTTAAATTTCACGAATATTTGAAACCAAACCCGCAAGTGTCAATTATCAAAAATCATACTTTTAGTATAAAAAATGCAAAATCACACAAAATCCCCATAATGAAGTTTATGAAATAACAGTACGTCCCAAATTTATACATTTTTCAAATAAGTTCAAAAATCACAAAAACGATTTAATTTATGTCAACATTATTTTTTAAATTTTTCTTCACTCCATGCATGAATAAAAATCACTATTTAATACTTTAATATCTTTGCACAATAACATAGAATAAATATAATCATGAATTTTGTGTCTATGTTTGTGGAAAGATTAATTCATAATTCTTCCTCTAATTTTACTGGTTTGAATAAACATAAGAGAAGATAGATAGAGCAAACCAAACTAATCTTATCATCTTGATCTTAAATTTTTCATTTCTCTTCCATGCATAAGTGTGTGCAGTGACTAACAGTACATATTTGTTTCACGCTATCATTGAGGCAATCATCTTTTGTCTTCTACATATTGGTGATATACAGGCCCAAATTACTCATGGACAGCTTCACACAATAATGTAGGTAGCTTTTTCTGACTATGGAGCATGCGTAATTTTTAGGGAGATTAGAATAAAGGCAAACAATCATGGCTTAATCTAATATATTCCTAAACTTACATCAACCTCAGAAACTAAATTAAAACTATGAATTAATCTATTAGAAGTCATAGTATAAAGTATTTCAAGCTCAAACAATGATATTCTTATATGAAATAAAGAAGAACTTAAATTCAGATAATCACAAGTACTATGACACACAAACGTACGCCAATCATGATTTACATGACGCACACATCAAGGCTACTCAAAGAAGCAAATCTAATTGCATCAAGGGGTTTGGTGAAAATGTATGCTAATTATTTCTTGGTTTGAGTATGTGCCAATGTGACAATATTACTCTTAACCAAGTGTCTATTAAAGTGATACTTGATATCTATACACTTAGTCCTAGAGTGTTTCACGGGGTTCTTAGAAATATTTATTGCACTGGAGTCAACATAATAAATAGTCAAGAGATTTTGCACAATACCGTAGTCCTAAAGCATTTGTTTCATCTAGAGCAATTTGGCGCAACAATTTCCAACCCAATTAGCATCACTCTTCCTTATGACCAAGTTATCAATGAAATTACCTATAATGAGATCATATTCGGGTGTATACCTAATAAACCACATCTGATTTGGATTTTGAATCTATTACATTCTATTATCTAATTTCTATTGCAACAAAATCTCGAATTTCTGTTGTAACGACCTAGAAACAAGAATTTCTGTGGTTTTTGTATTTCTCTAGAAATCTTTAATCTAATTTTGATTCTGGTCAATAGTGCTTGTGACTTCTTCCTCTTGAGAAAAATCTAAAAGCTTATTATAATCATCAATAACAACATTAACAAAACTAAGATAGCAATTATCAGATAATCTAGTTTCTTCCAAAACACAATTTTAAGTTTGTCAAAAACATGACAATTTTCACATATGAATTTTACATAAAGGTCTTGCTCACAAATTTAACTAATACTAATTAAATTCGCCTTTAAATTCTTAACATGCAAGACACTTTTCAGTTTTGGGAAACCTTCAACATCAAGTGTTCCTTTTCAAAGAACTCGTCTCTGTACGCCATATCGGAACGTCACATGTTTATCCAAACAGCTTTGATAATCCACTAAACTCTTACGAGTTCTAGTCAGGTGTCTTAAGCATCCATTATTAAAATACCAAGCATTAATAATAAACACCCTCATAGATGTACGAGCAAAAAAACTATTAATTTCAGGTTTCTTCACCCATATTTTTCTAAGTCTTGGAAAAGTCTTAGATTTTAATTTCATGTTATTTTTTAAGAATTTCATAAATTTAAAGCAATTTGGTTGAATGCAACCTTCAAAATTCAAGGAGTGTAAACCTGAAGTATTATCTTGACTTATGTTCAATTGAGTGCGTTCAATGTGTGATGCTTTCACAAACAGAGTCTTAGAATTTGAAGGGTTTTTTATTTTGGTAGCCAAGCCCTTGATAATCTCTACCATGTTTATTTAATATCAAAATATTTAGATGTATCTAAGTTAAGCATCTTCAATAATTTCTGAGCATATTCAAGCTCATATTGTACTTGTACCTCACTCAGCCTTTTATTCTTCTCAGTAATAATAGTCTCCATTATTACTTATGATTCTTTTCGCTCCGGTTTATTCACATAAGAGACTATCAACTTGTTTTTGTAAGGTTTTGTTGAGTTTGCATACTTCTTACATTTTGTTAAACATCAATTCATAAGAAGCATGTCTAACTTATCTTCATTAAAACTTACTTCAAAGTCCGTTTTAGAGAGACTAGGAACAATGTTAGTCGTTTTTGTAGTTTCGTTGTAATAAAAATCTGTTGCAACATAACTGGATACCTACGACTCTTTAGAATGTGAAATACCAATGCAAACTATAAATTTACCTACAGTATCTGACGTTTCTTCTTCTAATTCATCATCATTCGAAATAGTTTTCAATGCTTTTGACTTATTCTTGAGTGTATTGGCACATTCGGCTTGTTCATAACCAAACCCTTTACACTCCCTATATTGTATTCTTTTTTTTTTTTTTTCAGTCTGTGAAGAAATGCTTTGTATTTCTTGAAAAATAATGTACAATATCAGCCTTTATATAGGCTTTTCAAGATGACTTAAATGGAAACTAAAATTGTACATAATTATGTACATTAAGTATTAAAATTAATCAAGCCATAAATAAAAAGGAAAAATATGGAAGAAAACAATGATATTGATTTTGCACAATCACGACTAATTTGCCAAATCAATTATCATTAACAACCCCCCTCAAGCTCAAAATGACTTAGTAGAAGCTAGCTTGAGTTTGGATACCAAGTCACAAAAACGAGTAAAAGGATAGCATTTTGTGAACATATCTATTGGTTGATCAAAGAAGGAGATCGAACACAAAGTAATAGTGCCTTGAGCAATCTGTTGACGAATGAAATGATAGTCAACCTCTATGTGCTTAGTACGTTCATGAAAAATATCATTGTGAACAATCTGAATGGCAACATTATTATCACAAGCAAGAGAAGTGGGACCAGAATGATGAACATCAATATCACTCAGCAGCCATCAAAGCCAAAGAACTTTTTTGGTAGTATCAATAAGAGCATGATACTCTGCTTCTATGCTAGATCGTGTAACTATGATTATCTTTTTACAACACTAAGAGATAAAAGAGTCTCCAAGGAAAAGACAAAAACTGATGGTAAAACGTTGATCAATGAGATCACCAACCCAATCTGCATCAAAAAAAGCACGTAACTTCAAAGATAAATGTGCAGAGAAATGAAGTCAATGAAACATAATGCCTTTGATATATCAAAGAATATAGAGAACAGTTGCAAAGTAAGGAGAGCGAGGAGTGGACATATACTGACTCACAATATGAACAGCATAAAAAATGTCAAGACAAGTAACTGTGAGATAAACAAGACTTCCAACCAACTGTGGATAAAGAGTTACATCTTAAAGTACATCCCCGTCAAATGGTGTGAGTTTGGCATGTGGCTCAAGTAAAGTAGAGGTAGTTTTACTATCTATTAAACTAGCTCGAGCAAGGAGATCAAAAGCATATTTGGCTTAATAAAGATAATAACCATCAGAGTCAAAGAGCACCTCTAAACCCAGAAAATAATTAAGATGATCAAGATCTTTCATTTTAAAATATTGTTACAATAAAGTCTTGAAATCATAGATGCCATCAACATTATCACCAATAATGATCATATCATCCATATAGAGCAATAGGAGAATACAACCACGATCTATTTGTTAAATGAAGAGAGTTGTATCATAGAGACTAGAATGAAAACCGAGTTGCTGAATGGTATTACTAAACTTGGCAAACTCTGCTCGAGGAACCTGTTTGAGACCATATGAAGCACGTTGAAGCTTGTAGACCTTACATGGTGGATGTGAGTAACTTGAAGAGGCTTTATATAGACATCGTCTATAAGATCATCATTGAGAAAAGTAGTTTTGACACTCATCTAAGATAGTGCCTATCAGCGTACAGCAACCACTGCTAACAAGCTTCATACAAAAGTCATACAAGCAATAGGGGTAAAAGTTTATTTATAGTGAATACCATATTTCTAATTGAATCCCTTAACAAAATGGCAAGCTTTATAATGTTCTATAAACCCATCAGCTTTAATCTTGATCTTATAAACCCATTTGCAACCAATGAATAATTTATTTGGTAGAAGATCAACCAAATCCCATGTATGTGAATTTTCAAAAGCCTGTAATTCTTCTGCCATATCTTGCTGCTAAACAGGGTTAAAGCTAGCCTTTGAGTAAATTAAGGCTCATATAATGAAAGAGTAATAGAGGAACAATGATAATCTCAAAATTTAATAGTAAGTTCTCTTACGCCAACTTGATGACAAGTAGAAGATGAGTAGTAGTGGGTGGAACAGTTGAGTTTTTAGAGGTGGATCCAGAAGATGAAGTCGTCAGTTCAAGAGTAAGTAATGGTGTAATTGGCATATTTGCTGGATGCTCATCAGAAAAACCTGTATCAAAATCATCAAGAAATAAATCTACAAAATGATTAGTAAAAAAAGAGTAAGATGAGACTCAGAGCGAAAACTAGAAAGAGAAGAGAACATTTTATGTTCCCAGAAGACAATATGCTGAGATATATTAAGGCAATTAGACATAGGATCCCAACACCGATAACCTTTATGTTTAATCCCACATCCTAGAAATCAACATAGACGAGCTATAGGTCCTAATTTGGTGTACTCATGAGGTTAAAGAAGTACAAAACAGACATAACCAAACACTTTAAGAAGATTATAATTAGGAGGAGTCTCATATAGTCATTCGTAAGGAGACTAATTTGCAGTAAATGGAGAAGGAATATGGGTGATAGTATAAACAGCTGTCAGAACAGCTTCCTCTCAAAATAGTTCCAGACAAGAGGCAGAGATAAGTAAAGCATGGATAGTTTCAAGAATATATCTATGCTTTCGTTCAACTATACCATTTTTTTGTGAAGTGCCAAGCCATGACCAATGGCAAAGAGTACTATTAGTCTGAAGAAGATTTTGAAACGCAAAATCCCTGTATTCCATACCATTATAAATACAAAAGACTTTAATAGAGAATTGTTTGTGAATCATTTTAGTAAAATCATGATAGATTATAGTGAACTTTATGTATGTTTCATAAGATAAATTTAGATATAATAAGAATAATCATCTACAAAAATGACAATATTTGGAGCCACCCATTGTAGTATTAGGTGCAGGTCCCCATATATCAGAATAAATTAAATCAAATAGAGCATATGATAGAGAGTCACTATTATTAAAAGGTAAAGCAGAATGTTTTGCTAAACGACAAGATACACAATCAACTTGATCATGTGATACAGTACCCAAAATACTGCTAGAATTAGCAAACCAAGACAACTGAGAGACATGTGACCTAGTTTAGAATGTCCAAGAATTAAGGAAAGGATTGTAGTTATGGAGGCAATAAACAGAGGAATGGATTGATAAGCCGATAGAAGATAAAGACTGTTAAGCTCAAACAAATGTCCAACTTTACAGCCTATAACATGTGTCTAACTTGTCTTCAAATCCTGCACATGACAACCAGTATTAAAGAGAACATAAAGACCAAGATCTCATAATTGACCAACAAATAGAAGATTAAGAGTGAAAATAAGGATAAGGAAAGTGTTAGGCAAGAAAAGATTAAGTAAACTGACTTGCCTTAAGTGACTAACATGCATGGCAGAACCATTTGCAGTTTGAATAACAAGTAAATTAGGAAGAATAAATGTAGAAGAAAAACAAGTAGAGTCTGTAGTCATACGATTACAGCATGCAGAGTTAACGTACTATGAAGAAGTACCTGAGAGAATTGATAAAGCAGAAATGAAAGGATTATCAGATTTTTATAGAAATTGTTGAAGAAGAGACGCTAGATTATTTATTGTAAGAGAAATAAAAGTAAGCTAGTCATCAACAGCAGCAGTAGACAATGGCATAGTTTTTATTTCCCTTTATTTGGACAATCTCTGGCATAATGTCTCAGGCCAACCTTGCGACAAATCTTACATCGCCTAGTTGCACAATTAAAGACTAAGTGACCAGTCTCATGGTAATATTTACAGGTCACTTTATATGTATTCTGAGAGACTGATGGTGTGGCCAGAGCAATATCATTACGAAGTTGTAGTAAAGGAACAAGTTGAGTTTCTTCTGAAACTAGCATATCAATGGCTTCACCAAGCGTAAGTAAAGGTTTCTGATGAAGAAGTGAAGCCTGAGTAGGTTCAAATGTATCTCTTAAAGTCATGAGAAATATCATTAACTGCTACTGGTCTCAATAAGTTGTAAATTTAGCTACATCCTTAAGAGTCATCTATTTAAACTCTGTGAGAGATAACCAATCCCATAAAAATTACATTTGAAAGTGAAAGTCAGAGATAGATTGGCCAGGCTCTTATCGCATCTGATGAAGTTTTCATAAGATCTAATACTATTGAGACAGATTAGTGGTAATATATCGGTAAGTAAGAAAATCCCACAATGCTTTGGCAGTCTTGAACCTTTCAACTTGAAGACAAATAGAAGGAACAGAAGTATTACAAAAGCACGTGATGATCTGATGATTTTTACTGTTCTATTCTTCCAGTCGATCAGCAAACTTGTCATTCGTTTCATCGTCTTTTTTGATAGGTGCAGTGATATGGCCAATAACATATCGCCAAAGACGACGACCTTTAAGAAAGCTAGATATCGCTTGAGCCCATAACACATAATTATGTCCATCTAATTGAATGTGAATAGGATGAGAAACATCTGTTCTATCCATATTAACCACAAAAACATCAACGATAGAAAATTACATCAAGAAAATTGCGAGACTATACAAATAAAGGCCAAATATGTCGAAATCATTACCGTAACAACTAATTAGCAAAAAACAATGATAGAGACTTCAAGAAGCCATAGTGAAGAATTTTGAATAGTTGAGACTGGCGTTAATGGGTCACTCATCGAAAAATAGCCAGATCGAAAAATTGTAGAGCGAATTCAAACTAATCTTTGACGATGGCTATAAGTGGCTGGAATAGTGAACAAAGGCCACATGAAGGATGGTCTAGCATTTCTAAGTCGAACAGCAATAGTGGTGTTACAATACGCGTCAGTAATTAGTTCGATGAAGAGATGACAGAACCGATTTTTATTAAGGTTAGACTTTGATAATGGACGGTTGAAAACAGAGAATAAGGAGCACTGGAAGAACGGCAAGCAGGTTTTGAGTCAAATGGCAATAGTGGTAAAAGGAAACATGCCAACAATTTTGCGGATTAAAAAGTGACAAATCTGAAAAAAGTGGCAACTCTGTGGTGACAAAAACAACGCATGTGAAGGAACCAAGATCAACACGGTGTAGATCGGCAAATGCTGATATTGTAGGGACTAACAGTGAGACAAATGAACAACGTATATGGCAATGCATAATGTGCAAATGCAATTATAGGTGGTAGCACATGAGGTTCATGCGCGGTTGTGGGCAGAGGAGATTAGAGTACATGCATGATTAGAAAATCTGGATAAATGTAACACATGTGAGATAGTAATGCCGAAAAAATATGAATTCGAGCTAGGACAGAAGGAACAAAGAGAAATCTGAACAGAAGCTAAAACTTGACTCTGATACCATATGAAAAAATGCTTTATATTTCTTGAAAAATAATGTACAATATCAGCCTTTATATAGGCTTTTCAAGATGACTTACACGGAAACTAAAATCATACATAATTATGTACATTAAGCATTGAAATTAATCAAGCCATAAATGAGAAGGAAAAATATGGAAGAAAATAATGATATTGATTTTGCATAATCATGACTGATTTGCCAAATCAATTATCATTAACAGTCTTAAAGGATTTAAATAAAGACTTACCATGTAAAGAAACTTTCTAACTTGGCTTAGGTTTGTGTCCTATTCTTTTCACAGCCCAAATTCCTTCATAAGTAACTTATAGAATATCCCATACCTTTTTCGCATATTCACATGTTGAGATCAATTTAAATTGATTTAGATCAACTGTATCAAAAATAGCTTTGAGCACCCTAGAGTTATAATTTACCGTACTATCTTCTGAACTCATCCATATTTCTTTCAATTTTGGCACAACATTGCCCTCGTGATCAATCATTGTGGTAAAGGCGTCTATCCAACTAGTATTGCTCGCCAAGCCTTTTCATCAATTGATCTGATAAATGCCCTCATCCTAGCCTTTCAATAGGAATAATTTGTTCCACCAAGTAAAGGTGGTCGTGACATTAATCCTTCTTCTCTTTGAAAATCCACGTCTATACAAAACAAATCAAAACACCAAAATCTCTCCAAAGAAAAATTAGTGATCTGTTTTGATACCAACTGAAAGATTCATTGGTAGGTCAATTATCAATTTTAATTAATTAACCAATTTTATAAAATTTCACAATTAATCAACTCAACGCACCACAAATAAAAATTATGAAGACATGCAAGTTTAACATGGTCCAAATTTTCCAATTCTACATCCACAAAGCCACGTCCAAATAAAAAAAATCCACTAAGAAATAAAATGATATAAATAGTAATGAACTTATACAAATTAATGACTCTCTCTTTGTTGTCACCACTATATAGAATCTTTTTAAATGGCCTTGTTTCGTGGATCCCTTGCTTTTGATGTCGTTGAGCTCTTTTTAATAAACATGGTCTCTTCTCCCAACGAAAATCAAGTTCCTCTACTAAAGAGCACAATCACAATTATTTTCACAACACTTAAAAGATTTAAATCCTTAAGTTTATCATAATAAGAATTATAAACAAATAATTCCCACTAAGTTGTTCTCAATTAAGTTATATTTACAATTGAACAGCTTAAAAAATTAAGAAACAAAAATCACACTCTCAAGAAGTTCTATTTGGACGAGTTTTTCACATTTGAAGGATTAACAAATTTTAAAAAATATTGCTTATTTAAAGAGAAAAATAAACCCAAATCCAAAAACGATTTTTGTTTCTTTATTTGTTAAGGAAATAAATCTCTTATGTTAGGAAGAATTCTTACGTTACTTAACTCCTTGTTTCCAAAAGTTCTTCTATCCTTTGAGTTATTAAATTGCAAATTTGCAATTTCTAATTAAAGTTTATCAATCAACTAACTTTAAAAATAACTAAAAATCTAAAATGCATACAGTTTAATTAAAGAGAAATTGTGTAAAGTTTTCTATCATAATTTTCGTTACAACAAAATTTTACAACTCAAAAATTAAAAAAATTTTAACATATACTAAATTGTCATACAATGCCAATAAAAATTCTAACAATAATAACAAATAACTTTGTCAAGTACAATAATTAACAAAAATAATAATAATTTTTATTCCTCACAAATTTTACTATTAATTAAGTGTAGATGCTCAAAAATTTACTAGAGTCCAAGCCCAAGTACAAGTCAAAATGACATATTTTATTAAGTATGTATGAGACAATGGATTCAAGTCACTCTTTACAACTTAAATCGTGAATCGTGGGGCAAAAACTGAGTAAGTTTCAAAGGGTATAAACTATATAAAGCTCAAAACTAAGTCCACTTGCAAAGATTTCAAGTAAAAGATGAAATAATCATATAATTAGGCTAATGTAAAGAAAATACATAAGTTCAAAAAGAAAAAATTATTTAGTTGCATATTTTGTAAAATCATTTTTAAATATAAAAGCACTTTCCACCATTTTATAAATGAAAAAAAATTGATGAGTATCTGAAGTATTACTCAATATATAGTAGTCCCAATAATTTGAATATTATTTATTTGACTCTTATAGTTCTATTTAACATAGGTGATGTAATCAGAATAAGTTGTTATTAGCATCGTTGGAATTTAAATTTTTCAATCTATATAGTTTTATGGTTAATTTTGAGGAATAAGTGACAGAAAGAGGTCCATACTAATTCTGAGCACAACCTATCTAACAAATTAGGAGTTAAATTATAAATTTTAAATTAATAGGACTAAAATGTATATTAAAAGACAATTGATGAATACCCTTGAACTGTGGCGAAATGACAATTACTCCCATGACATTTCTATAAATGACAAATATCCCCTAAGGTCAGTTTGTTGTTAGCTTTAAAGGGGCAATTTAGTAAAATAACTCGTAATTACAAAACCTAACCCTAATTTGATTGACACCTACCCACCCACACAAAGAACCAACCCTAGGCATCTTTCTCTCTTTCTCTCGGCTTACAGAGATTTTCTCAAAAAATTTTGCCCAATTTCAAAGTTTCACATGTTTTGAGTTTAGCATTTTGGAGAGTTTAGAAAAGTTAGAACTAGTATGTTAGGAATTTAGGGAATGTTAAGGTTGTTTTTATTTTCAAGTTCTAATTTCTTTTGGTGGGTTTTAAGAAAAGGTGGTAAAGATGATGAAGTTGGGAATAATAACAGGTGCTCAACTTTTGTTTATAAGATGAAATTAGTGGTAAGAAGGATGGAAGGGTGGGATTTGATGCAGGAAATTATAGGAAATTGCAGAAAAGAAAGAGAAATTGAGAGTGAAAGAGAAAGAGAGAAGAAGAAGGAAGAAGAAGACAGAGGAGATGAAGATTTATATTATTACAAAAAAATGACCAAATTGCCTCTCAAAAGCTAACGACAAAGTAACCCTAGAGGGGTATCTGTTATTTAACGAAATGTCAGGGGGTATCTGTTGTTTTTGATATAATAAGGGATATCTGTTGTTTCGTTATAATTTAGAAGGTATCCGTCAATTTTTCCTATATTAAATTATATTTTAGATACCAAGCAATTCTTTTCCTTTTTAAATATGGTTTTCCTAGTTACGATTTTTTTTGCCAAATAAATACATAACTCTTTTTCAAAAACAATGTTGATAGCAGATTTTGTCACGTGATATCAACCAGTAAATTTTTTTGTATGTGAAGAAAGACTCATTTTCTTCTCCTCTTTCTTTCCTTTATATACTTATTGATTTGTTAGATTACTTGAAGAAATTAGTTCAAGTAGGATTCTGATTGGAGATAATTTAGGATTTAATGAAATTCTAATTAAAAATAATTCAGTATTCTAGCTTACCTATAATTCAGATGAAATATAACTTCTTTTAAAAGACTCTTCATTTGGTTTGATCTAAATAAGAAATATTGATTAAAGTTTTATAAATTTGGACCATTACCCTTTATCTTTTGGGCCTTTGTTCTTTAATGTAGATCTAATATCTATCTTCTTGGGCTAACATACAAGTGAAAATCCAACTTAATTTTACATGTTGGAAAAATAGTCCAACAGTAAGTCCCCTAATTTTAAAAGTAACGTACTTACTATTTGAAACTAATAAAGAGCGCGAAACCCAAAAAATTTTTACCGAATTCTATAGGTTCACTTACTCTCTTTTATATGATAATTTCAAATGAAGTAACTAATGTTTTATTATTCGAGGAATAATAAAAGGCAGGTCTTAATTAAAGAGGTCCTAGTTAACATAATGTGATGAATACATTTTAAATACCTAAATAACTTGCTCGCAACTCTTGGCCTTCTTAGTTTTGAACAACTCATGAAAAGATAAATAACTTTTTGTTGACAGAGAGTAAGATCAGACAATGAGATTCAGTGGTACTAACTTTAAGGTTCTTACTTTCTTTTCTAATGAAAGTTCTTTTTGATATAGTGTTACTTGTAAACTTATGCTTTATCTATTTTTGCTTCTGATTTGGCCTTTTTTTATGTTGTTGTTCATTTTAATTTTTTTGTTATACATTTCCTTACTCAAATACTAAGGTATTTCATTATATTTTTTTTTTATAATCAAAATATCAGTGTTACACAAGTATATAACTTTTATTCCTCTATATTTTTGAAGTTAGTATAGCGAAAATATAATATTTGGTTTTATTGAGCTAGGCGTAAACACAACAGAGGTATATTTTTTTTATCTTTTTGGACTTTACATTTTGACACCACAACAGTGCATGATTTTGGCTTATTTGAATGAAAATCGGGACCTTGGTGGTATATTTTTGTGTTTGTCTAGATTTTATAACTTGACATCGAAAGGTGTATATTTTGCTCATCTGAGCAAGCAGTCGGTAATTTGGTGGTATTAAGAGACTTAATTTTGTTTACCGCGAGAATAATATGTTAATATTTTATTTTTTTAGTAGCTTGAGGGGATTTTCTTTTATTTATTGCGAGAATAATTTCTGGTAGTCTAAGAGAATATAATTTTATCTATTGTCTTTGGGTAGTCTAAGAAGACATTGTTTTGTTTACTGCGAGGGCAATTTCTAATAGTCTGAGTGAAATTTATTTTATTTACTGCAAGAGAGGTTTTTGGTATCGCATGCATACATGCGACTCTTCTGAGTACTTCATGGGTACGATTTGGTCATTCTAAATTTAGTAATTTTTGGCATCATGTGGATGCATGTGGCTTTTTTGAGCAAATGATATTGTACCTAATGAGTACTATTTGGTGCTTCTAAACTTTATAATTTTGGCAGCACAAAACTGCAGTGTTTGGCCTTTTTAGGCATAGTTTTGGCAACACAGAACTACAATGTTTGGCCCTTCTGTGTATAGTTTTGACAGCATAGAGTTGTAGTGTTTCGCCTTTCTGGACATAATTTTGGCAACATGGAGCAATAGTGTTTGACCTTTTTAGAACATAGTTTTGGCATCATTGAGCTACATTGTTAGGCCCTTCTAGGCATAGTTTTGGCAGCGTCGAGTTGCATTGTTCAGTCTTTTAGGCACAGTTTTGGCAATGCGAAGTTGTAGTGTTAGGCTCTTCTAGGCATAATATTAGCAACGCAAAACTGCAATGTATGTATAGTTTTGGCAGTGCAGAGCTGCAATGTTAGGCCTTTCTAAGCATAATCTTGGTAGCACAGAGCTCCAATGTATGTATAGTTTTGCTAGCAAGGAACTACAATGTTTAGCCCTTTTGGGCATAGTCTTAGTAGCGTAGAGCTGCGGTGTAGGCATAGTTTTGACAACATGGAACTGTAGTATTTGGCCCTTATAAGTATAGTCTTGACAGTGCGAAGTGGCAATGTATATATAGTCTTGGCAACGCAATGCTGCATTATTTAACCTTTTTAGGAAAAATATCAATACTGTAAAGGTACATTATTTTTCTGATAGTTTAAGGTTTCTTTACTTTTTTCTCTTGGAAAAAGTGAGCAGATGAAAACTTATACAATAATAGCATCATAAATTGGTTAAATATAAATAAATATGCTGACATACATACTTAGAGCATTTATACATAAATTAAACATGTCAATAAATCATTATATATAAAAAGAGATAAGAAAAGAATACATATTAAACTATAATCGAAATTAATATCATATTACATTTGATTTTATTCAAAGTATAAATTTTCTTTAATAAAAGGAGGTCAATTTCAACTTCATGTATATAATTATTTTAAAATTATATTTATTCTTCTTATAATTTAGTTAAAAATAATAAACCGTGATCTCTCTTTTTTTTGGTAACTAAAAAAAAAATTTATAAAAACTAATTTTACTCTTTTAGTGCCATTATGTTAATACACAAAGCAAACATACAATTATAAACGGAGAATAGAAAAAAAAAATATGAAGATAACTCAAATTATTTTAATATTATAACAATTTTAAAATTATAATATCTATAATTCAACACATAGAGTGTAGTGTTCTTGAGAAATAATAAATTATAAATTTTTTGGGCTATATTATAGATAATTAAAAATTATTAGAATATTACAAGAATTAATTAATAAGTTATCAAGGTCAAATATTAATACTTCAGATAATTTTAATATGAAATATAAATATCTAAAATCTGTACCGAAAAGCATAAATAATTAGTTGGTAAAGACTTTAATGATAATTTAATATTGCATCTTAATGATATTGGAATATGGAAGACTGGAACTTTAATTTAGACCCGAATGATATTAGCTTTGGACTCTAAAAATATTTGTCCAGATGCTCGTATGATATTTCACATTAAATTCAGCTATTGCACATCTATGGATGCTACTGATATTAACACTGAACTCGAATAATAGTTCATACTGGATTTAACTGATATCTCCAAACCCTAATAAATTAAGTTTGACCCCGTATGATATTTAAATCTACTTTAATAATGATCATACTAAACGACTTTGAAATTGAACGAAACACTATTTGCAATTTCAATTATCTATAACAAATCATACTATTTATTTGTATCAAATAGTTTTATTTATGACTTCAAGACCAACAATTTCAGCCACCAAATAACTTCTATTTGCTGCCCCCAATTTGATTGTAATCTATTATTATTATTTTTAATATAATCAAAAAATCTGGCTTCTCTTATTTTCCATTTTCTAATTTGTTTAGCACCACTTATTACAATGAGTTTGACTACAACAATAAAACAATATATAGTTCATTTACTGTCTCACTGAGAATAATTGATTTGAATACTTAATTTACTCCAAAAACAATATATAACTTTCCAATTGGACAATAAAACACCATAGTTAATCAATGAAAATAAATTCAATTTTTCATGATAGTAAAAGGGCAATATAGAACTTTAAAACAAATAAGAGACAATGTTGTGTCTTTTAATTTGTTATTCCTCTATATATATATATATATAGAGAGAGAGAGAGAGGGGGGGGGGGGCACATACATATATCCTTTACACAGAAGATAATACAAGTAATATTTTTTTATTAATGATTATTTTTACTTAAACTGACATAATATAACTATTACATGCAATCTTTACCTGATAATTTCAGGGTAAACTTACCATCAAATGGAAAATAAAATTTCATAACATTAGAATTAGACTTTCTAGGATATATCAAAGAGGGTTATGTTATTTGAAAATTAATTATCTGTTCTCTATGACATGTTTAATAGTTTTAAAAGAAAATAATGTGGAGATGTATTCTTCAATTTGATGAAATCAGATGTTTGCAAAACGAAGCCCGTAATGAAACAACAAATTAAATACAGGAATAAGTTCATACCCATAAATAGCCCTTGTGATCAACAAATCAATGTGTAACAATTAAATTAAAGATTAAATATATTAAATTATATATGAAGTACAAATAAAATAAGTACATACCTTTTGATTTATCATGAAATTTTTTGTCATAATAGAATTGACTTTTTGTCCTTTTCCACAGACCATGTCAACTGTTAATACTAGATTTTATCACTTAATATCAACCAGTAAATTTATTTGTATGTGGAGAATGACCCGTTTCTACTCTTCTTTCTTTCATTTATATATTTGTTAATTCGTTAGGTTATTTGAAAAAATTAGTTCAAGTGAGATTCTAATTAAAGATAATTTAAAATTTAGTAAAATTCTAATTAAAAATAATTCAGTATTTTGTCACTCTTTATTAGGTTTGTACTAAATAAGAAATATTGATTAAAGTTTTGTAAATTTGGATCTTTACTCTTTATCTATTAGGTCTTTATTTTTTAATATACATTTAATAATTATCTTATAAGGTTAACATGCAGATGAAAAAACAACTTAATTTTACACGTTGAAAAAATAGTGCAACAAACAATATTAAATACGATTTGATTGTTTTTCATTTCAAAAAATTATTTTTAATAAATAGTGTCAAACACATTTTTTATGTTAAAAACATCATTTAAATATTCCTGCTGTTGTCCTCACCGTTGTTCCCGCTGCTGTTTGCTGCTTCAAGTAGTTGTTTGCTCCTGGTTTCAATTTGCTACTTCTATACCTCGCATGTTTCGTATTGTGATTTGATGTGAGATTTTCTAATAATTTGTAAAGGCAAAAATATCAAATACACACGAAATGATGTGCTTCAATTCAGGGCTTATCTTCTGAGAAGGAGATAATTAAGAATTTTTTAAGTAAATTACCTAAACGTCATCCTGAAATCTCGAATCTTTTAGAAGTAAACACTTACCACTAGATTACTAGTGGATAACTTGAATTGCATCATTATAATATATTTTTATTTGGATAATCTTCTTAACTATAAATTATCACTAAGTTTAAGCTTGACGATGGTGATGATAGCTTGATTCAAGATAATAAGTTTGGAAGACAATTGCTTAGTTAGTTATACAAAGAAGCAGAATTACAACACATATAGGAAGTACAACAAACAGAGTCATGAAAATATTTTGTTTTTCTTATCTTAAAAGGAGATAATTCTAGTGAGCAGCATCTTCTTCTTCACAAAATTTGGAGTATTCCTTAGCACCCATCAAGGATTCTAACTCAGAAGGGTTGCTAGGCTTCACTTTGATCATCCATCCCTCTTCATATGGGCTTGAATTGATCTATCACCAATACATTATTCAGTCAGAATCAGGAGCATAAACTGTTATATTCAGTGCTTATAATTCAATTAGCTTGTAAATGAGGAAAAAGAATCAATTAATGAAGATAAATACCAGGCCAGGGGATTCAGTGAGCTTGGAGTTAACTTCAACAATCTCACCAGAGATTGGAGAGTTAACATCACTGGTTGCCTTCACACTTTCAACAGCACCGAAGCCATTACCTTGACTCACTGACCCACTTGGGTCAGGCAGCTCCACAAACACTACTTCTCCAAGATGATCCTGTAATTTTCAAACCTGTCTCACAATCTTGCTTAACACATATGACTAAGAAGAAGAAGAATGAAATATAAAACAAAAACGGGTTTAACATGACATAGTTTTTGAGATGATATAATCAACACATTTAACATCAAGAATGATGAGTATAACCTGAGCATGATCAGTGATGCCGATGGTTGCTACAGAGCCTTCATGCTTCACCCATTCATGGGAGGAAGCATACTTCAAACCATCCAAAACTGAAAATGAAACCAGATTTATGAATATTAATTTCACCCCAAAACAAAAATAAATAAAGGGAAAAGAATGGAGAGAAAGTACCACTAGAGAAACGTCTGGAGAGGGAGAATGCAGGAGAGAGATGAGTTTTGGAGGAAGCACAGGAAATTCTGAGAGCATTGGCAGTAGAAGAAGCCCACATTCTGAGCGCCATGTATGTTCAGTGGATAGCTTCTCCAAGCATACAGGGGAAGGGGAAATGGGAATGGGAAATATCAGAAGATAAAGAAGAGAAACGTGTCTACATATATTCGTGGCTAGTTGCATCTTGTATGAATGGTGGATAACGAAAGCCTCATCCTCACAATATTCACACCACCACTACCCTAGCTAATTAACACAACGCTGTAATAACATTTTCATCCCTGAACTTTGCAAAACAACAAACCAGGATATGGTTTGTCCGATTTTAACAATTACTCCCTACTGTTCCCAGCGATGATAATTGGTAGTGGCGATGGTGAAGGGTGCGCCACTTGATGATATTCGTTGTCATTACGTTGTTTGATCCCTATTACATGCGGTGTTGGTATTGAATTAGAAAAGATTATATATTATTTTTATGGATCTAAATGACTTTATATCTCTCATTTATCTTTATTCAATCTAATACAAGAATTTTTTTGAATTCACGTTCATTTAATTAAAATAGATAGGTAATTTTATAAAATTTAAATTAATAGTTTGGACAGCATAGATTAATCGGTTAAAATTAACAAAATTATATCCTAATTTATTATTTGAAAAAATGACATATTCCCTCTGACATTTAGCTTAATAGGCAAATACCCCCTATTGTTTGAAAAAAAACAGATAGCTCTTTAACGTCTGAATAAATAGATAGATATACCCTGCACCTTTATTTTTATGAATTGACCAATTAGTTTATTATCATTTGTTTCTCTCATCTTTTACATAATAATATAATATATATTTTATTTAATTATAATACTTTATTCTCTATTTTAATATCTTTTATAATATAATTCTTTTAAATATAATAATTTATTTCATATTTAATATTTTTTTCACAATATATTGACGACTAAATACATTTTTAATTTATTATTTTAATAAAAAATTTGGAAAATAAAATATTATTAAAAAAATTTTAACATTAAGTTATATTAAATTTATATTAAAATATTTTTAAAACTCATGTTAAAATATTTATATCTTTTTTTTACAATAAATTTGATATTTAATTGTTAAAAGGATTTTGAAATATATTTTAACATTTTATTCTTATATTAATATTTTTATTTAAAAGATTAAATTAAATTTATTATATTTTCTTGAGAAAAATTATGAAAATATAAAAAAAGAAAAAAAAGAAAAAATTTAGTATCATTTGTTAATAGAATTAATAATTAGATATATTTTCTATTTTTATTAACTAATATAATTTAATTTTAATTAAAAAAAGAAAAAGAAGAAAATTTTTTATTATTCTTATTTGTAATATATATATAACATGTATTTATTGTTCATATTTTTTTATTTATATTTTTATAAATTCTTAATATTTTTTCACAATATATTCAAGAATAAATAAATTTTTTAATTTGTTATTTTAATAAAAAATTTTAAAAATATAATTATTAAAATAATTTAAATAATGAGATAAGTTATACTCATATGCTAAAATATTTCTAATTCTTTACTTTTACTTTTATAATAATAAATATTTAATTATTAAAAAATTTAATTGAAATATGTTTTAACGTTTTATTTTTACATGTAATATATTTATTTAAAAAATTAATGCTAAAATTATTTTTTTAAAAAATATATAAATATATAAATAAAAAATACATATTATATATATATTACAAATAAAAATAATCAAAAATTTTCTTCTTTTTCTATTTGTAATTAAAATTAAATTATATTAGTTAATAAAAATATAAAATATATCTAATTATTAATTCTATTAACAAATAATACTAAATTTTTTCCTTTTTTATTTTTTTATATTTTTATAATTTTCTCAAGAAAATATAATAAATTTAATATAATCTTTTAAATAAAAATATTATTATAAGAATAAAATGTTAAAATATGTTTCAAAATTTTTTTAAACAATTAAATAAAAATATTATTATAAGAATAAAAATTATGTTAAATTTATTATATTTTTTTAAAATATATAAAAATATAAATAAAAAAAATATAAACAATAAATACATGTTTTATGTATAGATATATAATACAAATAAAAATAATCAAAAAATTTCTTCTTTTTCTATTTTTTTAATTAAAATTAAATTATATTAGTTAATAAAAATATAAAATAATCTAATTATTAATTCTATTAACAAATGATACTAAATTTTTTTATTTTTTTTTTATATTTTCATAATTTTTCTCAAGAAAATATAACAAATTTAATATAATCTTTTAAATAAAAATATTAATATAAGAATAAAATATTAAAATATATTTCAAAATTCTTTTAACAATTAAATATCAAATTTATTGTAAAAAAAAGAAAAGGATATAAATATTTTAATATGAGTTTAAAATATTTTAATATGAGTTTAATTTAACTCAATGCTTAAATTTTTTTAATAATATTTTATTTTTCAAATTTTTTATTAAAATGACAAATTAAAAATATATTTAGTTTTGAGTATATTATGAAAAAAAATATTAAATATGAACTAAATTGTTATATTTAAAAAACATATATTATAAAAAATATTAAAATAGAGAATAAAGTGTTACAATTAAATAAAATATATGTTATATTATTATAATATAAAATATAAGAGATATAAATGATAATAAATTAACTGATCAACTAGTGAAAATAAAAATGCAAAAGTATATATCTATTTATCCAAACGTTAAAACATCTGTCTTTTTTTAAACATTAAAGAGAATATGTCATTTTCTTTTATTATTATGCTAAAGTTTAGGGACTAAAAATTATTATCCTATATATGCGCTTTTGTTTTAACTTTTATTTTACATATTAAAATTATTATTTTATAATAGTTTATATTCCAAATTTAGTTTTCAATTTTCTCAAAATTTATTTCACATGTAACATACCATACCCTATTTTTTTTTTATGCAATATTATTCTTTAGAAAACAAATACAATATTGATTTGAATTTAAAAAATTTCTTGTAAAGCTTACTGTCTTAATTGTTTAAAAGAAATTATAGGGTGTGATAATCTACTCGCAGATATCGTGGTTCACTTTCTTTTTTAATTTTCTTTTTTCTTCTGAGCTTTTATTACGATTTCAGTTTTTCGCTCTTGTTCTTGAATTTGATCGTTTCTTTGACTCTTCATTTCTCCAGAAATTAACGAACAAGAAGAACTGTTTGTGTAGAATCAAGTGGTATGGAAGAGATTGTAGAAGAGACGAAGGCAAACAACAATAAAGTTGTAGAGATCACAGTCAAAACCATTGGCCCTGCTCGTCCCTCTCGCCTCTCTGTCTCATCTCCCATTAAAGTACGTCTTCCCTTTTCAATATCTGAACATATCTTCCTGGGATTTATGGGTTTTCTTTTTTACTTTTTTTAAATTAGTTGGTTTTGCCCTTTCTGTAGCATGATTGAAGTTACCCAGATCGCTGCTATGAAATTATGGTCCATGCATTGCTGTGAAAGTATGATGAATGTTACTTTTGAAATGAAACAGTGTCAAACCAGAGGAAGAATTAAAATGAAAATAGATGTATTAACGATATTTCAAATTTATGTCATTTGTTATAATGGTAATTACTTCTGGGAAAATGTTTCCCTTACAGTGTTTAAATTGAAAATTTTGAAGGTGGCATCCTTATGGCCTTGTTTTATACGCCTGTGTGACACAATGAATCCTGGTGACGGAAACATTAGTTAATATCGGTTTGTTTCTGTTGGTTAGGATCAAGTTTATCCATATCATTGAACCTTACATCTATGTGCAGGTGAAGCCTCTTAGGGAAAAAGTTTTGAAATGTGAAAGCTGATTGCGTAATTTGTTTAGAGTTGTATCTTCAAAATAAAACAAGATGTGATTAAGTCAGAGAGTGTGCTAAAACATGTGAATGTATTTGGTATGCGAATGTGTTGGGTGTCAAACATTCATGCTTTTGCAGTCTTGTTTCCTTATGTACTACTTAGTCAATATATATATATATATATGTATATGTATGAGCAATGTAGAGTTTGAAAAGTCAGAAATCAGAATTCAAATTAGTAATTGCACAGGTAAGAAACTTTGTTTGGTTTCTGAGGTCTCATTATGTTTGATTTTTTTTTTTTTTTTTTAACTTTAGTTTTTAAGATTGAACATGAATTTAGCAATTTTTCTGTGTTCTTATCAATTTCAGTGTCTTTTTTTATACATTTCAGCTTTATGAATGTACATAGAAGTGAAATTATGTTCATTTAAATGTTTACATGGATAAGGCATGTGCTAATGAGATTGAGGCTTCTATGTTTCATTCAGCCATGATGAAAGTGTCAAGCCACCATATATCTTTTACATTTAGGATGCCTGGTCTAAGTTCATATGTTGTAGAAACTGTTAACATTTCAATTGTTTACATTAGAATTGCCCAAGATATATTAGTAAAAGATCTTTTACTGATTTCTATGTTTTACAACTTCACATTTCACTATTTTCAAGAATGTAGTTGAGTTGGATTGCATCTGAGTTTTCTGTTCTGAATCTTGACTGTACTTTAATTTTCTCTCTTACTGAAAAAGAAGGTTAGCTGGTAAAAATTATGAATATGCTATTCTTTTTGGTCTTTTATGATGTGTTTATGCTGTTTCTATCATAATTAGGTGCATGATTTGAGAAAATTGATTGCAAAAAGTAATCATTTACCAATAGAGAATTTGAGGCTTATTTTGCAAGGGAAAGTATTGGATGACCATGAAGATGAGGATGATGTGTACCTGCAACTCAGTTATGGTGGTAATAATTCTGTCTTTAGTTACCCCTTATTCAATATATAATTCCAGCAGGAGTTCTTTGCATGTCAACCTTTTCTCTTTTAGACTTTTAAATTCCTCGCAGAATAGCCCAGTACTAACATATTTAGATAATTTGAAACCATTTCAGAGCTTTGGGAAATTCAGAGTAAAAATGGTCCATGTAATACATGTTTTGTTTTAATTTTTATAATTTTTACACAACCAGAAGTGGCCCTTGTTTTAAAGGAGGACATGTTATTCAAATTGATTTGTTAGTTCTGGTGCTTATCAAGCAATGGATTTTCTGGGATTATTTCAGCTAAACAAGATTTTAAGCAATGTGGAACTTGGAGTGAAAAGCTTTATTTGTTATTGCAGTGCTTTTGTTGTGCCTTGAAAGCAAAGCCAAAAAGTATTTGATGATACCAAGCTTTAGTAGGACCCACACATTTTGCTATTAATATTTCACATCTAGTGATTTTATCCCACAACAGTTGTGTTGAAAGCCATCACAACTCAATTCCAAACAAAGCCTAAATTGTTTCGCAAGATTTTCTTGCTAAAGTGACAGAAATAAATGAATGTAAAAGCAAAGGAATAGATAGTTAGAGAATTGAGAGAAATGGCCCCTAGTTTCATCCTTTTCACCCTTGTCACTTCTCCTTCTCCTCTTTTCAGTTTGCTGCATATTACTTGGTTTGTTTTTTGCTTTTTAATTCTTTACATGTTGCTCCAATACAGCATTTGTTGACCCTCAGCCCTAGCACCTACAAGAAAATTCGATACAAATTCTGTCACTCTTAAAAAATATTTCTCAGACTCATCAGTTTTTTCGTTGTTCATAGTCCCAGTTACATTCACTAGTCTTTTTGAGGTCCAGAATGAATCATTCTGTTGTATACTTTACTTGCCTCCTAAGCACATACCAACTTGATTTCTTATGTTCATTATTGAAAATATTCATCATTTGTCGCTGTCCTCAGTCTTCAACTTTTATATCATTCTTAGTTGCTTCAAAAACCTAATTACATTTTAGCCCCCAATTTCTTTCCTTTTCAATCCCTACCTTCCCATTCATCATTTTTTTCTTACCATGTTCCACTAAGCAGGTTTTTTATGGGAGCCATATCTAATTAATGTTAGGCCATATGCAATTAGTTATACAAGAAGCAAATTGACTTACTGCCAGAAAATACAAAGTTGCAAATAGAGTTTTTGCCACTTCTAATTGCCTATTTTTATTTTGTAAAATACTGCATGCACATCTTCAATTATATTTTGTGTTAAGCATAGCTTTTATACTTTTAGCAAATTGGCTTACATGTTTGATGTTGGTCAAGTTCTTTAACATTGGTACAGAACCTAATATTTCCATTTCAAAAATCAAGAAACTTGCTTAACTTAATTTGATTTGATGACTCAAAATTTTACTTGTAGAAATCAAAGATTAAAAGAAAGTACTAAATTTAAATTTCAATTCTGTGGTCATGTTTTCTTCTTAGTTGAAGCATATATAATTACATAAGATGAATTACTACTCTGTGCCATCTTGTATGCAGATCCACATCATAGTTATCTGCTATAGGTATATTCGGTTCCTGTATTATTTGGTTTAGATTGTAAGAGCTTCCTGGTTGGGGTCTCTTGGCATATCTCTATTAATATGTTGGATGTTTATACCCCCATTTTCTAGACTCTGTGATCGCTGCTGTCAAACCAAAGCCACCAGCTAAACATCTCCGGGATGACACTTATATCGATGATGATGATTTAGATATGGTAATTGAACTAGTATTTTCTTAAACACAGATGCCACTTCAACATAGAAACATTGCTCATTTAATTTTTTTTTCTATTTATTTCTTAATTTTTGAATATCCAGAAGTTTCATCTCCCACAGTCAACAAGCCGGTGGAAGAGGAAGCTTTTCTTTTTTCTCCGTAATAAGTTGAAGCTTCCTGGTAAGCCTCCAGTACAAATGTTGTTATATTTTCAAATAACAACTGCTGATTGCCTCTTTCTTTGATGTTTCTTTGATAGATATACTATTGATGGCAACTTTCTCACTCAGTCTAAAGATGTGGGCTATTATCATTCTATGGTTTATCTTCGCACCTATTGCCCAGAGATGGGATCTTGGACCTTTATACGTAAGTTTTCTTTTATATTGGTTTCAATTGCTTATGAATGCATAAAACTGTTTTTTCTTCTTGGTTTTTTTCCGTTTTGGATAATTACTTGTTTGGACATCTTTCTGTTATATAAAACTTAATAATGGTTTTGGTGTTCGGTGGTTGTTCCCCATTAGTGATTTCTTTGCTTAGCATAGGAAGGAAATACGAGTGTGAAATCACATTGAAAAAAAACAAGGGTTACGATTAACCATATTTTGTTATTCGGTGTATAATAAAGTTTTTTCATTTTTATACAAAAAGCAAATTAAGCTTTCCGTTTATGAAGTTATTGTCTGGAAGTATACCCTTTTCTGTGGTTATCGTAAATAAAGCTTATTTTGAGTCATATGGAGCTGTAGTTTCAACCTTTCTTATTGACTTAATTAGAGGCAAAATGGAACTATGTTTTTATTGTGTCAACTTTTATTTGATTTGTCCAACCTGAAAAGAAAACAGTTGTCACCAACGGTTTATACAGTAACAGCTAATTCCATGCTATCTCAACTGCTTCCTGTTAGTGAAATCTAAAGAAACAATCTGAGAAATGAGAAATGCCACTTTAGCATTGACCTATCTTTCCAACTTATTTGTATTGAAAAGAGAAAAGGAAATATCAAAGGAGCCCAGAGGTTACTGGAGAACAAGGATGTACCAAATTGACACTTCAATTTTTTTGTTTTTTCCTATAATTACCTTTATTTACCTGGATTATCCATAGGACAATGATTTAATACTTCATTTCCTTGTCACTGCTTTTCATTCAGATACTTGGAACTGCATTCTCTATCATTTTCCTGAATCTTGGACAGCGTCAACCTGGAGACATCAGGTATTCCTTAAATCTTCCTCATCTTCCATTTTTTTTTTCCTCTCTGTTTTGTTTTTGGTGAAGGAATATAAAAAACTCATTTCATATATGATATAATTACAAATGGAACCCATGTAGTTTTCCATCATGTTTTCCTTAACTGTAGTGATCATCTCATTATCTCTGAATTTCCCTGGAGCATCTCACCTTTTGTCTCTAATCTGTGCAGTGCATATTCTATTTTTAATGATGATTTCCGAGAGCTTCCTGGGACCCTTAATGCTGATCGTCTGGACAGAGACATTCGGGCAGGTCAGTTTTGAGCCTGTAAAACACCAACTATGGTAATAGATGAATGCATCAAGTCCATAATTCCAAAGGGAAATTTTCACAACTGCACAGTTAGTCAGCTTGAAGCAATCAATTAGTTTTCTTCTACACTCTGTTGGTAGCAGATTATTGTATAATCATTTCCGTTTTCTGGGTTTTTGCAACCCTGCTCTGCTTGTGTAGTGAAAGGATTAGCGCAAATACCAGTTTTGTGTATAGTACACTAATTGGTGATACATGTCTTAAGATGCACAAAATTAGAGAGGAAATGAGAAGATGAACCTGAGTGAGCTTTGAAATTGCCTATTTTGTTTACCCTTAGTACCCAAGCAACTGGTGAATTGAAATGAAAATAGTTCTCAAAGAGAAGAAATCCTCCTATAACTATTTTCTGAGCTTGTTAGTTTTCACTTGATTGTCAATATGAGTATGACTTAGTATGACTTTGCATTTGCATTTGCATTTGCATTTGGCCCATAAACCAAAAGTTGTTTTTTATTTTGTAGTTAAAAAGGTACAAAATCTATTTTCTTTCTTTTATGAATATTTTTTAAAAACAACCAATTGAATAAGTGTATGTTTGGTTCGGCTGTTTAATTTAGGTAAAAGGAATTTTTTGATATCCAAGTTTTTTCTTTTTTTTTTTTTGTATTGTTTAATTGGCATTGGAGAATGATTTTTGGAAATCAAACAAAAAAAAAATTTTCTATAAAAATAAGTCTAAATTTTGAACTTTTTATTATTGAGTTTTGTAAGTTTTTATAAAATAGTTAAATTATTAAAAATATTATAATTTTATTTTAAAAATTTTATGTTATTTTTTTATAATATAATTTTAAAAAAATTTTTTATTAAAATAATTATACAATTTGTTTAAAAATTATTTGTGACATTTAAATAATTAATAATTTTTATTAAAAATTCTACTTATAAAATATTTATTCAAAAAATTTTATTTAAAAAATTATATAAAATGAACCCAAATATTATATACGTTTACAGAAAACAAAAATCAAAAAAGTAAACATAAAACAATAATGAACAGAAATGGTCATATTTATAAGAATCCAATTCGCTCTTCAAAACATTATACATTATGCTAAAGTATCATATCTTTAAAATCCAGAGCATTTTTAATATTGAAATCATATGACTTAATTTATTATTAACACCAGAAGAAAATATTACGTGTGAAATATGAATAGAAATGAAGCTAAGTAATGTTTATAGATCTCCAAACATGTTCCCATATCCTCAGGGCCAAAGTGTCTATAAGGGCCCCCTCGCCGTCAAACTTCACAAAATTTTTAAAATTTTTTATTATAATATTTATATTTTAAATTTTTTTAGAGTTACATAAAATTTAGCCTATATACTTTAAAAAATTATCAATTTATCTCTTAATTTATTGACTATTTTTTAAATATTACTTATCTAACTTTATCATTTGATCATTTTGATCTTTCAGTTATTCAGTTTGACTCCGCCTCTTAATATACATATCTTTCAAGCTTATTATATCCCAATTTACTTGGTTTGCAATTTTTTTTGTTTTTTTATAAATATTTTATATGTAAAACATGTGATTATTGAAATAATTGAGCTTATTTTTAGTAAGATAAAGGGGCAATGGTCGGTTTAAAAATTATAGCAGTCGCAATGGTAGAAGTGTTAGTCATTTTCTCTACTAATGTTGGTTTGTGTCCTCCATCAAATATACCAATCATATGATATAGTCGGTGCATAGTACACCTTCAAATTTTACATGCCTATATTGAGGATTCTCCTAGTTAATTTTCAAAAGTGAAATTTGAAAAAAAATGCTCAATAAACACTGATTTTAGTAATAATTACTTATTTTTAATTAATATTTGATATTTTTATGATTTGAGCAGATCTGTTCGCCTTCTAAAATTTACTTTAAACACCCTTTTACTTGTATGCTCATTTAAAAAAATTTTAAAATTAACGTTTTTTTTTTCTATGTATCCTTATAATTGTCTAAATAAAGCTTAATTATGCTCTTTTTATTATGGGTCTTAATTTTTATATAAACTCTCGTGAAAACATTTATCACATCTAAATACTTTTAGTTAACTTTATAATAAAAATTTTGAGATTTTAAAATTAAAATATATATATTTATATAGGTTATAATCTTAAATACATTTTAATTCTAATAATTTGAAATTTTACCTATTTAACTCTCAAGCCGTTTCATAAGTTGTACTCAAAATAAATATTAATTTTTATCCGTCAGTTATTTTTTAAAATTGACCATACTATTGTATAGATCGAAAAATCTAAAATCCAATAACATCATCCATGACCTAGTTTAGAACTAAAATATAGATTGATAATACTTTAAAGACTAATTAATTAGTTTTATTTTATCTTATAATAGTTGTGATTGATTAAAAATTGTTAGACTTTTACTTCAATCTTGCAAGAAAGTGTGTGTGTGTGAGAAAGAATTTCGAAATTTCAAATAGATAATTGGATTTGATTGTAACATGTTGTGATTGCGATCACACAGGCTAAGAATTATAACTTTTGGGCCTTCACCCAACTGCAACGATGGGACAAGTAGAAGAAATTGCCAATCAACCCTTACCCCAATACCCTACGTTATTAACAAATTTCCTTGTCATTGTTGACAAATTTCATCAAATATTAAATATATAGTTCATAATAGATATGGTAGCATTTTGTACTAATAGTACTTTATATTGATTTTCAACTTTTTTTATCATTATTATATTTTAAATAAATAAAATTAATTTAATTACATATATATATATATTTTTTATATATAAAATCTTAGTAGATTTAAATTTTAAATAATGCTTCTTGGATATAATTCGAATGGTTCAGGGACACTTAACGCTCCTAAACTATTTCAATTTTGAGTAATATTAAGAGATAAGGATTTGATGCCTCGTACAATGAATGATTTGATATATTAGAATATATATTAGAGAATAAATAAAATATACGGAGGTATTTTTAAAGTTACAATTAAATAAACCTAATAAGATTTCAAATAAAGTTACAAATTTTACCTAGACATAATTATCAAATTTTTAATATTAAATAGAGAAAATAAATAAATTTAAAATGTCTAAATAATTAAAATTAAAGTATTTTCATATTTAAAACATGTATCATGGGCGAGATAAAATAATAAAAATTAAAAAAAATTAAGGATTCATGAATCCTATAGCAAAACACTAGATGTCACTATTCAATTTTAATTCAACAAAATTGAAAGCAAAATTGGTTGGCTAAAAGACAAATATTAGGTTTGACAAAATCACACTACTACTTTTATATATTCAAATACCGTGGAAAATAATGCCAAAAAGCAAAAACATTTTCAAAATATGTTTTCTATTTGTTTATGTAGTCAAAGAGGTGAAATGACAAAAAATTCCGAAGTAGTTTAGGACAAAAAATGAATTTTTTATGTAAGTAAAATGATTATAATTAATATTTTATTTAATACTAATTTAATTATGATTAATTGACTTTTAAAAGTACAAAATATATCATGACCAATTATGTTCTTAATTTAGCTTTTCCTTTTGGCAAAATGAATCATGATCAATTGTTTTGAAATTATTTCTTTTAATTATTGATTCATTAATTAATTGTTGAATCAAATTTCACGAAGATATTAATTATTTGAAAAGGTCAATATGCTTTTATGTTTTTCTTATTATTTTGTTGTATAAATTTTCAAAGTCAATCTACTTCCAAGTTAATGATTCTTCTTTCAACTTGAGCCTTTTCCTTTTTCTATATAACAACTTGCAATAAATTGACTAACAATTTGAAATTGTATTTTTGATTTGAAAATGACTAAAACAACATAATTTATGATAAAAATCTTGACTCAATATATTTTGATGCCTATTTGTTTTTTACGTGAAAGTGGGAATATAATTTAATTTTTAATAATTTATAAAGTATTAAAAGATTCATTTTTTAATTTAAAAGTAAAAAATTTTAAAATTTATCTAATCTTCTAGATATGATATGTCAAATCATTAAAGATTTATTTAGGATAATTTTTCAAGTTCATTAAAGTAGACATTTTACAAATAGAATTACTTTAATAGACAAGTAAAAGAAAATAATATAAAAGGTTCAAAATAAAATAAAGACAACTAAATAATCTAACATTTTTAAAATCCTAAAAAATCTCTCCGGTCGAAGATCTAAAATTTAAATTTTTATCAGCAAAAGTAAAACCCTTTTTCAATTTAAAAACCATTCTCCAATAACAATTAAACGACACAAAAAATTAAAATAAAATAAAATAAACTTTCAATACTAGAAAAAAACTATTTTTGTTAGTTGAAAAGCCATACAAACACTAAGTTCAAAGAGTTATATCAGATGTGATAAATAAAAATAACATTTTAGTACTTGAATGTCTAATTTATCTCAACCAGTTACCTTTTCATTACCACTGCTTATTACTAAAGGGGTAAACACATACCTTAGATTTGGATAATCAACTATATACTACTTACTATTACAGTACTTATGCATTTTATATTACTTATTAAATATAAATTACTATAAAATAATATAAGATGGTTGAGTGATATAATAGGAAGTAGTATGCTATTTATTATTCAAGTTTAAAGTACGTTTTTACCCTTATACTACCGAACAAAAGTAACGAAAAAGTAGTTAATTGAGACAAATTATATTTTTAAGTATTATGATGTTACGTTTCAATAGATTTTTTTTTTTCTTTTCTTGCACTATTTCGATAGATTTTATAAGTTTTTGAAACATGTAAAAATTTAAATTTTTTTCGTTTTTAATTTTGACGGAGAACCCTTTTATTTATATTAGTAAATTTTGAACTAGACATAAAAATTATATATTTTTAAATGCATATAACATGTATTAATTTAATTCTTACAAATGTTTTTAAAAAATGAATAATACTGTTTTTAATAATTAATATAATTTTCTATATAGACACTTTTAAATAAAAATTAATGAAACTCCGTTACGTTTAGTAATAATTAATAAATTAATGAATTGTAGATCAATCTGCTGAAGTACCAATTCTAAACGGCACGTTATTAATATAAAATAAAGTCAACCATGTGTCAACATTAATAATATTTAATTATTTTAATTATTTTAATCATTTATTTATTTATTATTTATTTATTTTTTTTGCGATTGGGATTGATTCAAATTCTATACATATTCACCTACTCCTACCATATTTTGGTTTGTATTTCTTTATTATTATTTTATCAAATTTTAGGAAAATTGATCCGAAAGATCAATCGAAATTCAAAGTTAAACCAATTAGTGTTCTTACTTTTTTTTTTTTCAAATTAAGTGGTTTAAGGAAGAAAGAAATTGGGTCCCATTAATTGCGTTTGTTTAATATCAATTAAATTTTGATAAAAGATTAGTTTTTTAATTTTGAAATATTTTTTAAAAAAATCTAATCTCTTTGAAATAACGTTATAAAGGACATATTTAATTAAATTTTTAATTTAAAAAAATGTAGGGATTTTGTTGTCCGCAAACATATAAAATTCATCATTAATTTAGATTTAATATTTGTCTTTTAACTTAATTATGAATATTTATTAATTGTATCTCAACAATTTTAAATTAAAATATTTGACTTAAAAATTTGAATAAGTTTATTTAATTATAATTTAAAAAATAATATTCAAAATTTTATATAATATAGTTTTAAGATATTTTTATTTAGAGTTTACAAATAAAATAAACATATCATCCAAATGATTCACATTTATATATTCAAATTTATTTAAATTTTAGATTCATTGAATTCCACATAAGAAAACAACCACTAAGAAAAATATTTAAAAAGATAAAAGGAAAAAAATTCATATATAAATTAAAAATTCATATATAAATTAATTATATAAAATAAAATTGATGGAATAGCTCTAGCTATAATCTATGGTTGGTAACTCCATTAAGTATGCACTTTAATATAATAATTTTGTCAAATTTTAATATAAAATTGAAAACTTGAAATGAATAACTTACTTGATGCTCAAGTTAAAGAGAATGTTTATTATTATTATTATTATTTTAAAATTAGTAAAACTTTAATAAGAAATTAAGGTTCAACTAAGTGTGATCCTTTTTGTCCTAACTTTTATTAATGGATAAGTCATAAGTGATTAAGACATCATTAATTCAAAGATTAGAGAGAATAAAGCAAGCTTTTGCATAAAACTTGAGCCTTTCCTTTATTGATTGATAATTGCAAATTGGTTTGGTATTGATGGTTACATATGTTAAATCCAATTATATACTTATTTGATATGAACAATCATGCACCATAGATTAAGATTTTGTTTGATATTATTAAGGGCAGAATCAAAAAATAAATGATTGGGGTATTAAAATATTTAAAAAGTAAAGTTAGTCCGTTAATATTTTAAAAATAATTAATAAATTAAGAAGTAAGGTCTATTTATTTTTTTTACTTGAAATCTGAATATAAATATTCAGATATGTAAGAGTCATTTGTTTTTTTAACTTATATCTGAATATTTGTTACAAATATCTTAACATAATTAAATTAAAAATTTTAACTTAAATTTGAATAAGTGAATGTCTGAATAATTTAAATATTTTATTTGTTAATAATATCCTTAATTTATTACTTAATATTTATATATGTCAATAATTTAATATATTAGTATAAGATTTTTTTTTTAAAATCAGTTTTAAATTTTTTATTTTTATAAAAAAACAAATAGTTTAACATTTATATTCAAACATTTAAAATAAAAAAAACATATTAATTTAATTCAGATTTAAGTCAAATTCAAATTTCAACTATTTTTAAATTCTAAATAGAAAAAATAAACACTACTGTAAATGAATAATTTTACAAAGTGTACAAGTCAAATTATATATAAAATATGTGTCTAAAATATAAATATAATAAAAAAATTTAAAAAACTCGTGTTGTTAAAGGGTCAGGGTCCGGTTAAACCTTGGGTATTGTGATACTTTTGCTTTGTTAACACTATTTTTCATTCACAACTACGTTAATTTTGATCTACAAATATCCATTTTTTTACTTGATTGTATCTATTTATCAAACACCGATAAACGCTCACTTAACAACTTATAACTTTTATTTTATAGTAGTTGTGGCTTAAAAAACGTAACACCCAGAGACAAATAGACCTTATTAATATGCATATAATTGATAAAGTATTTATTTTTAATTAATCTTCATTTTTATTGGACAATCATATTTACCATTTATATAATAATATCTAGTGTTTTCATTAAGTGTTAAGGTATAACAAAAATGTACTTTCAAAAGAATTAATAAAATTTTTAAATTTTTTTAGAAAAACTTAATAAAGGTTTTCTTTCGAAACATACTCTGATTTTATAATTTTTTAAAATAATTATTTAATACAACACTATAAAATAAACTAAAAAAAATACAAAAATTGATTTAAAATTTTAATTGGAATTGACAATTTGTAGTTAAATCAGTATAATATAATATTTAAATTTACAGTACATTTTGTTCATCCACGTGCCTTTGAAGATCTTGATAGCAGTTGATATACAATTATACAAAATACATGATGTTACATGCATTATAAAAATGTACCTTGTATCATTTATTTTTTAATTGAAAAAAAAGTTTAAATTTATAGGAATTTGTTTTTCTTTTAAAATAATTTAAATTATATAATTTCTTAAAGAACTTTGAATAAATAATTTTTTTTAATAATATCCCTTTATTCAATTGATAGTTATGCCATAATTTAAACGAAAGTTAGAATACAACTTTAAAAATCTTGTATTACACTTTATATTTACTTGATTTTCATATTCTTAAATCAATAATTTTTTTCTATTGAAAATATAATTTAAAAATTACAGTAAAAATTAAAATTTTTAATTATAATCAATAAATTAAAAAATAGTACGAATTTTACGCAAAATGGGAATGACTGGTGAATTGTGTGGGAGAATCCTACTTTTTTTTTTTTTTCCGTAAATTTACTTCATTAATTGTACAATAACAACACTCTTTTATAATTACTTTATTGTGTAATTGACTCTCCTTGATCATTGGATTAAAATCTAACGGTCCTGAAACTAAGGAGAATCCATTGTGTCGTACAACTGCTTTTACTGTAGCATCACTCTTCGATTTTTCGTGTGAAAGAAAAAGTACAATGAATTAGTTTAGGTTGTTTGATGTGTTGTCATAAAAATAAATAAATAATAGTAATAATAATAATAATAATAATAATATTAATCAAAGAAGGAAGAAATCCGCAAAGATGACGTCATTTAAAGGTCCAGTCACTGGCGTGGGGACCACGTATCAAGACTCTGTCCTCCGTCGTTGACCAACTGATTTTTTTAATGGACCCCACTCCGCCCATCTCTTTCCTTATATAGTGTTGCCTCTCTCAACATCTCCTTATCACAAACTTATTTCAAAATTTTTCTAGAAAATTAAAATCGTAAAATAATACAAAATTTTAAAGTTAAAGGTAATGGTACGCTCTACGGCATCAATACGCGTATAATATTAAAAATTATATTAAAAATAAAAATTATTATAAAAATTTAAAAATAAAAATTCGAAAATAATTTATATTTTTATATATATATTTACACTCATTTATATATTATTATATTTATATATTTTCAATAATTGAAATTAAATTTAATATATATATTAAATATAGTACTGTAATTATATTAATTACATGTGTCATATTTTAACTTAACCGTTAAAAGAACATCAATCTAACGATTTATAAATTATAAAAGTATATATATAAAAATATGAGACTACTAATATATCTTTATATATATATATATATATAATTGAGTAATATCGTGTTTTCTATATACTAAAATTTATTCTAAAAGGTAGCATAGCTTTCATAAATTAAATAATCAGACGGATAATTAGCTTATAAAAATATTAGAAGATAAGTTTTAGGATTCTAAAGACCTTTAATGCTCTATTTAATACATCATTTGAAATATTTTATGGTCATAGTCTTTAAGTTATTTAATTATTTCTATAATATTTAAATTTAGATGTGAAAATATTATATGCTTTTTAATGTTAAATATAATTTTATGTATACCCTAAGCTAGAACTTTGGTCGTGGCATTGACTTAAACAATATCAACATTGTTATTTTCTTTAGAATAACGTATAGTCAATTTGAATATAAGGACAAGAAACGTAAAATAATAATAATTTAATCTCTAAATTCATATTTATTATTTCTTAAAATTAATTAATTAATTAATTATTATTCAAAAAATTTATCATCTCAAACAAAAATTTTAACTTAATTACATAAATAAAGTACCCACACAAATTTAATTCATTAATTTAATGGGAACAAATAGTTAATTTTTAAAATAATTATAATTAAGAGAATTATGCACCTATTTCTTAAAATTAGTGGAATCTATTGATAACATGCATTAAAAATTTATTTTTTTAAAAAAGAATTTAGATAAATTCTATTACGATGTATTTTAAAAAAACTATTAATACAATTGACGAAGATTTTTTACCATTAACTAATTAAAAAAAATTTATCTACAAAAAATAAAATATTCTCACACTTTCAAACGTCAATCCTCTGTTAAAGAGTAAAGATTTTTTAACACCTAAATTATTATTAAGGATAAAACAAGATGAATTAAAGCATAGTTTTGTTCAAACATTACAAGTTGATATCTTACTATTTTCATTATTATTTATTTTACAATAATTAGTGTATAAAATAATTAAAACCGGCTCAAATTAAATTGCATAGGGCAAGGAAAAATAAATAAATAAAATAATTAAAAAACAAAAAAAAAGGGCAATTTGATTACTTACTGTCCGAACAAAAAGAGAGAGAATGTGGGCTTTCACTTTCACACACGTATCTTGTGACCATATAATAATTATTTATTATTATATTCTCTTTGTCGTTTTGCTCCAAAAATTTCTGAAAACCAACAAACTCTTTGACTTGCAGCGTGAGATTTTCCCGCCTTCACATGCAAAATTCTTCCTATCTCGACCTTTTTTTAATTAAATTTAAAATTAAAAAAAGTATTTATAAAATAAATAAATAAGTAATAAATTAATTAATTGTTTCACACTATTTTCCTCTTTAATAAATAAAGTGCGTTTTTTTGACTACGTGTGAAAAGCTCCCCTTAAATGCTACTTCCCATAATATTAGTTTAATATTATTATATTTAAATTAATTAATAATAAATATATTTTTGAAAAAATGGGAAAAATATTATTTTAATAAAGTTTAGAAGATTACGACAAACGAAGAAGAGTGAAGAGGAATTCGTCATTCGTGCCCTTTGACTAATCAGATGCATTGCATGAAAATTTTCTCTCTCTCTTACTAGGTTAAATCCTGACCGTCCATTTTTGGTAAGTCTCTCATCTGGTGATTCTTGTCGGTATGACATGGCAAGATGATATATACCCGACCAGGATCCGTGAAGGGTAGGATGGAGATGTTTGATTTTCTTCCAGGTTTGGGCCTGCGCAGGTCAAATCTTGTATATTTGTCTTCGGATTTATGGCCTACTATTGAACTTTGAAATGACCAAATTACTCCTAATTGTTTTTTCTATCCCTTTTTAATTTACTCTTTGTTAATATTGTTTCGTTAAATTTTGATATGAATTTTTAGCAAAATCATTTCTATCAAAAACTAACTTAGAATTTTACACATTTAAAATAATTAAAAAGATTATTTGAATTTTATTGTAAAGAAAGTAACAATTTTTATTTTATTATGTTTTGTTACTTGTTACTAAATTCATTACGTTTAATAATTTATAAAAAAATTGAAATCAAAATAAACTAGAACACATTGAGAAACAAGAGATAATAAAAATTATTTAAATTTCTACGATTTTTTTTTTAAATAATTAACTTAAATTAAGAATCAAGATAACCTAATGTTATACATCAAAATTTTGAGCATGCTAGTTAATAGAGTAAATTGGTGCCAAGGACCATAGACTAAGTGTGAAACTCAAGAAGAGTTTTGACCAACAATGACTAAACTAGTAAAAAACTAGAACTAATTTGTTGATGAGATCCTCATCGGGACAAATCAAAAATAGTTAGTGTAAACACGAAAGTCAAGAAGAATCTTGGCCAATAATGAACAAAACTAGTCAAAACTAAAGTTATTTTGTTGATTAGATCGACACAAACTAAAAAACCAGTTAGCATATGAGAATTATTAGAAAGGCCGATCCTTAAATGAGACATTTACAAGTGTTTATTAGATAGTTTGCTAGGCAAGAGTTTTAGACTTGTGACACCTAGCTTTACCTATGGTTTTAAAAGTTGCATTGCTAAAAAGTTCAATATAATAAAACTAGAAAAAAAATATAAAGTCAAGTTTAATTTATTTCTAATTATGAAATATAACAATTTATGCTTAATTTAGATTCATGTTGCTTGTAAATAAAATATATAAAAAATTTATTAGTTTGACAAGCATTTTAGATATTAGTTATATAAGTTTTGAAGTTAGTAAAAGGATTTTCGACCTTCATTTATAATATACTTATTTTATAGTACAATTATTAGATGAGATTGATATTTGTATATATTCATTAATTGTCTTTCAAATGAAAAGAATTTATATATTAGCTCTTATAGATGTTTAAATTAAACAAAACTATGCAATTAGGGGGAAAAACCTAAAATGAGAAAAGAAAATAAAAAATCTATTTGTTTAAAATAGTTACAATGTTAGTGAAGAAAATTATCAATTTTCTATCTCAATTAACTTGAAATCAACATCTCTCTTTGATTACATATAATTAATGTTTGTTGGTTTATATTTGTACTTAATTTGACTTGGATTTGTTATTAACCCACGTTTTAACCAAGCTTATGTAAATAATAAATCATTATAAATTTTATTGTTAATTATTCCCAATATAATAAATTAGGATTCATTGTTGGTTTAGTAAATAAAGTATAAATTTTCATTGGCTCCAACTGTAATATTTATTATATCTATTTCTACATTTATTGGTTGGACAAATGTTTCTATTAGATATTATCCAAATGGCCTACCTACTGAAAAGACTTTCGATCTTTATTAATAATATACTTAAACTAGATAAGATTGGCATGTTTATATTTTCGATACAATTTTAAATGCAAAAATTCTAATTATCAACTCTAAATTCATGTTCACACAAAAAAAATTAATAAAATGCATCATCAATCAATAGTTCAAGATTACAAGTTAGACTTGGCTTTGAAACAATTATTGTGAGATGACATTAGTAAATGACAATTATAAATAAAAAAATAAGATATATATATTAACTTTTCTGTAAAAGTTAATATTTACTAAATATTTTATATTAAATAAATAGATACGAAATAATTTAAAAATTAAAAAAATATTTTTGATACATATTATTTAGGCAACTAGTTTACAGAAAGGACTTTCGTTCTTCATTAATAATATACTTAAACTAGGTAAGATTAGTATCTCTATACTTTCGATGTAATTTTAAATTTTGTATATCAACTCTAATTCATGTTCATATAAAAAGTTAATAAAATACATTATCAATCAATATATAAGAATTTCAAGTTTGGAGTATATTAATATTGAAGTGTTATAACTATAATAAGTAATGTCATGAGATACAATGAATAAAATGTCAAATATAATATACAAAGGACAAGTATAAATTAGTTGTCTCTTAAAAGTTGGAGTTCGCTAAAATTTTTATATAAATAAATAAAGCAAAATAGTCTAAAAACTTTAAAAAAAAAAACAGTTTCTAATATATATAATTTAGATGATCGATCTACTGAAAGGATTTTCAACCTTTGTCAATAATATACTTAAATAAATAAGATTACATCTTTACACTTTCGGTGTACTTTTAAATGAGCAAATTTTGTATATCAACTCTAATTCATTCATATAGAAAAGTTAATAAAATATATTAATAAACAATAACATAGGATTGCCAATTTGGAGCATGTTTAATATTGAAGAGTTGTAACTTTGAAACTATAATGAATATAAGATGAAATTGGTAAAATTTCAACTACAAATAAGAAAATGAGAGGTATAGATTAGTTCTCGAGTAAAGCTAGAGTTTACTAAAAATTTTATAAAAATAAATAATAACAAAATAATCTAAAACTTAAAAGATAGTTTCTGATATATATGATCTAGGTGTGCGATTTGCTGAGAAGACTTTTAACCTCTGTTAATAATATATTTAAATTAGATAAGATTAACATCTCTATGTTTTTGGTCTAGTTTTAGATGAGCATATTATGTATATAAACTTTAATTCATATTGACATAGAAAAGTTAATAAAATACATTAACAATTAGCAACTTAGTATTGCAAGTTTGGAGTATGTTTAACATTGAAGAGTTGAAACTTTAAAACTATAATCTTATGAGTTTCAATGATTAAAATGTCATCTATAAATAACAAAAAGAGAGTATAAATTAGTTTTTTAGTAGAAGTTGGAGTTTGATAAAAATTTTATCAAAAATTTTATAGAAGTAGATAAACATTTTATACATGTAAATAAAATAGTTTTCGATATATACAAGTAAATAAAAGAAAGTTCTTTAAAAATTAGAAAAAAAATATTTTATGATATATATGATCCAGATAGCGGATCTACTGAAAGAACTTTTAACATTCATTAATAATATACTTAATTAAATAAAATTAATATCCTTATATTTTTAGTTTAGTTTTAAAATGAGTAGATTCTATTTATCAACTCTAATTTATGTTCATGTAGAAAAATTAATAAAGTGCCTCATTAATCAATGACTCAAGTTTGGAGTTTAAGATTGAAGAGTTGTAATTTCAAAACTTCAATGTTATGAGATACAATTAATAAAATGTGAACTATAAATAAGAAAATTAGAGTATAAATTAGTTGTTTAGTAAAAGTTGGAGTTTGCTAAAAATTTTTTATAAGTAAATAAAAAGACAAGTATCTAAATATTAGAAAAAAAAGATTTTCTAATATATATGATCTAAATGATGGGTCTATGAAAAGATATTTCAACCTTCATTAATAATATACTTAAATTAGATAAAATTAACGTCTCTAAATTTTTGGTTTAGTTTTAAAATGATTAGATTTTGCATAATAACTCTAATTCATGTTCACATAGCAAAATTAATAAAATACATCATTAATCAATGAATCGAAGTTTGGAGTATGTTTAAAATTGAAGAGTTGTAACTTTAAAACTATCATGTTGTGAGATATAATTATAAATATGTCAACTATAAATAGGAAAATGAAAGTATAAATTAGTTCATTAGTAGAAGTTGCAGTTGGCTAAAAATTTGGTGTAAATAAATAAATAAAAGACAATTGTCTAAAAGTAAAATTTTTTTTTTTATACATACGATTCAGATGGACGGTCTATTAGAAAAATTTTCAACTTTTATTAATAATGTACTTAAATTGGATAAAATTAACATCCCTGTTTTTTCGGTTTAACTTTCAAATGAGCATATTTTACATATCAACTCTAATTCATATTTATATAGCAAAATTAGCAATATGCATCATTTATTAATGAGTTAGGATTACGAGTTGAGAGTGTGGTTAGGATTAAAGTATTGAGGGGGTAAAATTAGTAGATGTCAACTACAAACAAGTAAAAGGTAGGTAAAGATTCTTTAGTATAAGTTAGTATTTATTAAATATTTTTAATTTTTATATGGTTTGAATTTTAAAGTTAAAAAACATATATAATAGTTTAACAATTTAGAAAGGAAAAGGTTTGCATCTCTGAAGAAGGGCAAAATTGTGAAAATTATATTCAACAAGAATAAATAAGGCCTCAATTCACATTCAATTTGGGGGTAAGCTCTTGCTTCCACACAGGGGGTTGCATTGACCAAACAAGGAAAAAGACAAAAGCATGCTTCAAAAACAACCCTTTATTCAACCTCCTTTTCCTGCTTTGACCCTACCCTTTTACCCACTCAGGGATTTAGTTGTAATTTAAACAAAAGACCAATTACAAAATTGGAAAGCAGGTCTAGTGGACCCCACTATCTGACCTGTCATCTGACGTGGCAGCCATCTACCCCCGTATAAAAGGCCTTCCGCGCCTGCTAAAACGCCAGGTGTAACCGTCAGCGGAGAGCCAAACAACTGCACACAACAGAAGAACAAAAGAAAATATAAAAAACAAAAGCAACGAAAACACACACCCCACTCTCTCTCTTTCTATATAAATAAGTCTACTCAGCTCAAATATTTTAAAAAAAAAAAAAATTTCTTCCGTCTCTCTTTCTCTCTCTTTCTCTCTGATTACTTTCTTTTTCTTTTTCTTTTTCTTTTTTATTTTCTTTTTCTTTTTCAAACTTTGCCAGAAACTTGAAGTAAAATTTTCTCAGCTACCAAACAGACAGAGAAAACGGAGGTGTGAATCAAATGTGATGGGAAGTGGACTCTCTTCCTTCTTCCCTTGCTTCAAACCGGTTAACCGTACGAACCGGACCCAACCGGACCATAACCAACAGCAACCCGACCTGATCTTCGCCTCATCTGAGCCTTTGGATGAAACCCTGGGCCACTCTTTCTGCTACGTCCGATCGTCCAACCGCTTTCTCTCTCCAACTCCCTCCGATCGCTTTGTTTCTCCTTCTCACTCACTCCGGTTCTCGCCGACCCGGTCTGGACCGGCACAGCGTGGCCCCCAGCCGGAAACCGGGTTCAAGGCCATTTCGGGAGCTTCTGTAAGTGCTAATACGTCCACTCCCAGAACTGTCCTCCAACTTGACAATATCTACGACGATGCCACTGAGCCTACTTTTACTGGTGGTTACGGTGTCAAGAGCAGTATCGTGAATGTCAGTGGCTTCGAGAGCACGTCGTCGTTTAGTGCTCTGCCCCTTCAGCCGGTGCCTCGTGGCAGTGCTTATGAAACTTCGGAGCGGGGTCCTTTCTTCCTCTCTGGCCCGCTGGAGCGAGGCGCATTGTCGGGCCCACTCGACCCGAGCACTGGCTCCGAACCAGGCGGCGGCCGCGTCCATTTCTCCGCTCCACTTGGTGGCATTTACGTAAAAAGAAAGAAGAAGAAGGGCATTTTGGGAATATCGGGAATCCGAAAAGCATTTTACGATAAGAAACGGCCATGGGTGGTGCCGGTGCTGAATTTCGTTACTAGAAAAGACCACCACCATAATAATGACAATAACAACGTCGTGGAAGAGGACGGTGACGACTTGGAGAACAACCAGAGGGAAAATGATAACCTGCAGTGGGCGCTGGGTAAGGCGGGTGAGGATCGCGTGCACGTGGTGGTGTCCGAAGAACACGGGTGGTTGTTCGTTGGAATTTATGATGGTTTCAATGGCCCAGATGCGCCCGAATTTTTGATGGGTAATCTTTATAGAGCTGTTTATAGCGAGCTACAAGGTTTATTTTGGGATGTTGAAGAGACAGATGAAACAATTAAGAATGCTGATGATAATACTCTGGAAATTGAAAATAAAAATGAACCATCTGTTGTAATTAATGAAAATGAATCAAAAGACCGAGATAGAGCTAAAAGAGTGACTTTTGAATCGGAGGGTACCGAGAATAGGAGGAGGAGGCTCTGGGAGTTTTTGGCGGAGGATGATCCAGAAGATGGCCTTGATCTTTCTGGGTCGGACAGGTTTGCCTTTTCCGTGGATGATGCCATAAGTGTTAACAAAGCGGGTTCAGCAGTGAGTAGGAGATGGCTGTTATTGTCAAAGTTGAAACAAGGGTTGTTAACAAAACATAAGGAGAATAGTCAGGGAAGGAAGCCTTTGTTTCCGTGGAAATTTGGATTGGAGGAAAAAGAAAAGGTTGAGGTAGAGGAGAACAGAGTAGAGGAGAGAATTGCAAGAAGTGGGACGAAGAGAAAAGTGGGTCCGGTTGATCATGAATTAGTCTTGAGGGCATTATCTCGAGCTCTAGAGTTGACTGAGCTTGCGTATTTGGATATGACAGATAAGGTTCTTGATACGAATCCAGAGCTAGCGTTGATGGGTTCATGCTTGTTGGTTGTGTTGATGAGAGATGAAGACGTGTATGTGATGAATGTGGGTGATAGTAGAGCGATCGTGGCACAGTATCAGCCAGAAGCAGTTGAATCTAGTCTGAGGATAAAGGGGCAAGGGGACATCGGGTCAAGTGTGGAGGATATAGTTGAGGAGTCATCAGTGGCACTGGGTGAAGAGGGAGGTAAGGTGGCAGCAAATGAAGCTCCTGCTCAGGCAATGAAACTGACTGCAGTGCAGCTTTCAACTGATCACAGTACTAGCATTGAAGAAGTAAGTACTCAACTATATTTGTGCTCAGTTTTTTCAGATTGCATGGCTTTTTACATCACGATTAATAACTAGTTTGGGTGTTAGCTTAGGTTCCTTTTCAACGTCCTGGTTGCAATGATGTGTATTGGTAAGAATTGTGTTGCTTGCTTATTCTCTGTTTGCTATATTTTCCTTTCCCTTCTTTCCCCTCAGCTTTAAGGTATACATCACCAAATTGGCATAGAAAGATTTTTGAGAACCTAAACTATCATGTAAAGTTTTTTTGGGACATCAAGCCTTAGATTTTTACCGGTCTGATGACCTGGCAACCAGCAGACTGGAGATGCTGATTTCTCTCGTTTTTGGAGTTCAGCACTGTAGGCTACGCTAAATTTTTAGAATTTTAAAGTGCATGATCATTTGTCTATTTAACCAGCATTACTGTCCCTTTTGGCACTTATGCACAGCAATCTACCTTTATTGAATGAATTTTGCTGCACAACTGGATTACTAAAGACAATTCCTTTCCTTGAAATGATATCCTCCATGATTTTGTGCCTCTTGATTCGTTGATCACTACCAAAGGATTTGGAGCATCTTCTTGTTGTTAGATCTTTCTGTTTATGCTTATTGATCTTAGTTCTCACTGGTTGCAAGATTAGTTCTGCAGCCTGATCAAGGTGTTTTGAGGGATGTTCCTACTGACATTCTTCTGGCCATGTTTTCATCTTTCACTTCTGTGTCTGGATAGCCTGTCCCTTAATTCAGTCTCAGTCTTAAGTTATGTTTTTATCATCTCTGTGTTTCTTCACCTTATGCATGTTTGCTGTATCAAGATATTCTTGTTCTCTTTAACTCATTTCATTGATCTTCTAGTGTACACAACTTCAGCAATAGTTATGTTTGAGCAGAATTTTGTTGTCCATTTTGGAAATTAAAGGTCGCAAAGTGTCCTGTGTTACCTAGAAATTAGCCATCTGCATAGCAACAAGTGACTAGTATACAATGACGTGAAAAGAATGTTCAAAATTGTTCAATTAATACGTACCTCAGGGTGTTATTGAAAATTCCTGCTAGTTTAGTGCTCTGCAATCTATTAAACATGATTATAAATTGTTCAAACAAGCCCCTATTTTTCAGTGTGTTGGTCAAATAGTACACTAAGCACAAATCTGTTTCTTTTAATCTTAAAGAATTCATATTCTTAGTGAAACCAGGCAAGTAGATTCGAGGAAGTTCCCTTCTCCTTAGTCCCTTACTTGCCATTTGTCCTTTTTTTCACTCACTATGCCCTTCCCTCTTTCACCAAAGAAAAAGATGCCTAGAATCTTCCTTTTAAGTTTTCTTTTATTAGCCATGTATTATCTTAGATGCTGGAAATCTCCTTGTTTATGTTAGAAATTCTGGAGATAGATACTCATTTATATGTTAGTCTTTTGTTTATCAATTACATTGGCCACTGGATTCAGTGTAGATGTAAAATATTTGTGATGGGTTTTGAATGTTAGAGCTATCTTTTTATTATAAAGTCAAATAGAAGCATAAGTTCCATGTTGCTGCTGATTTCAGTTTGTTGTGGTTCCAAGTTGTAGATCCTCGTGGGTGATTGTTTGGCTTAGTGTTGAGAGTTGTGTGTGATTGTCATTCTCCACCAAAGATGCAGAGAAGCTACAAGTTTTAGCCTTACAAACTTTGTTGTCTGGTAGACTTGTTGCTATTTTTCCTTGTGTAGCATATTTGTTGCATCCATGAACTCCACTCAAATGCTGATTTGTCAAGGAGTCTTATGCTTTATGATGTTGCACAGTTTCATGGTACAGATGCTTATGAACCTGATGCAGTGTCAGGTCATCAGTAAACATTTTTTTAGTCATTATAGCTTGTATGCTCTTTCTCACTGCAAATGCCTTCAAACTTGATGCTGCTTTTCAATGCAATTATTTTGATCTTCTCGGTGAGATTAGCATTTCATGTGTGATAGCTTCTACAGCACTGTCGTCGTTATCTTGATAGTATATCAGCGGCAATTCTCTCAAAATAAATGTAACTCTCAAACTTGTATGCTCTTTCAATGCAACTCTCAACTGGTCCCTTTATGCATGCTCTTCTTTTCCCCCTACTATGAGACCAGTAAAGCAGTTAAGAAATTAATATTCAGGATTTTGCAAATTTGGATTTCTGTCCTTATTTATGTTATTTCTAATGAGAATCTTTTAGATGATAGATGATACCATCAAGTTTAAATATTGGGGGAGCATTGGTGATTGGGAGGTCAAACTACAACTTTCTATTTGAATGCCTTATTGAAGTTTTTTCTGGGGTACAAGATGAAGAAGGAAGCTTGGTAAAAACTGACTTCTAAGGAGGGGTAGTTGGGAATCCCTACTTTAGATGGCTATTTTGGAGTCAGTTTCAGCTTAAAGATTCCAGATAGTCCATGCTCCTTTAGATGGTTATTCTTCAAGTGTTTGACTGTCTGAAGCTTGAAGCCAAAATTAATTCCTACTGAGGGATAGTTCATAAATTTAAGTTGGAAGAGCTCCTCCTGGAGAAAGCTAAAAGCCTTGGGTTTATGGTTTATGTAGTAACAGCTTCTATTGTATGGACTTAGGTAGAGCACGTTTGGTTTGGATATGATCTTTTATAACTGAATTTGAACGCTTTTAAGAGACTGAAATACTCTGGCTATGTAATTGTAAAATTAGTTTTTAGTTAACAGAAAATGTTTCTGGTTTTCCACTGACTGGTGATATTTGTATCTCTGGACTGGATTAATTCCTTTAGCAATGTAAAAGATATGTTCCAAAATTTTTTTATCCACACTGATTATGTGCGAAATCAGGTGAAACTAGAACAATGGTTGCTCCGAAACCTGTGACCTATACTTATGGCCGTATTATACCATGCTGACACGCGTACCTTTGGGAGTATGTTTATATATGTAAGTTAATATTATGATTTGATGTTGGTGTGTCATTCAGTAAATCCAAGGTTTAAGATATAGCTATCATATTTTGGTACTTTGATCAAAATATATAAATGAAAATGGTTTTATTTCTGATAAATTTATGATGACATTTACGTTTTTGATTAGATGCGAGTCAGAATGGTTGCTAGTGTTGTTTTTGGTATTGAGTCAGCCTATACTTATTGCAGATCTGAGGACAATTATGCTCTCCTTCTGGTGGAAATTGAAGTTCATTGCTAAAAATTGGTTTTCCCATGAAGTTTTTTGACCTTAATGGGTTGATGCCTTCAAATCAAGACACTAGTATAATGTTTGACACCTGTATGTGTACTTGCACCTTCAAATATATGTTCTGCTTGCTTGTGTTTTTATCCTTTTCCCTTTTCTTCTCTCTTAAGTATGATAACAGTTACTCTTAACTCACTGTATGCTCATCTTATTAATGGATGGTAGTGCAGATTTGTTAAGAACTTTTCTTCACTCAAATTTTGCAGGAGGTCATAAGAATCAAGAATGAACACCCAGATGACAGCCAATGTATTGTCAATGATAGAGTGAAAGGTCGTTTGAAGGTGACAAGAGCATTGGGAGCTGGATTTCTGAAAAAGGTTTGGTAAATATGCTTGGTTCTAATTTTTTGCCTCAAGGATTCCTGGTAAACAGTAATTCTGGTTAATGGAAACGTACAACTGACTGCTGCTGTGTGAATAATGGCAACAGCAATTGCTTGATGTTAAGTGCTTTGGTGCTGTGTTCTAGTGACGTTTGTATATTCATCGTGATTATTGTCAGCCACTTCCTCATAAGATGGATCATCACTTTGTATCCTATTGTTCACCTTACGCTTTTTTTCCCTACTCAAAATTCTTTCAAGAAAAAGTTCAATGTTTTCTTACTTGCTTTATTATGCTTTTATTATATATATATATATATATATTATCCATCTTTCCAGAAGTGTTGTAAGTCTTGGCCTGTTCATTGATGGCGCCATTTATCTATAGTGAGCTTTCACTAAATTAGTAGATCTTTAACAGCTTCAAGAAATGCTTATATATGTTGTTTGTGTTGTATGCAATGTGTCATATAAACAACCAAATTGCATAACAATTTATTTTGTGCAAGCCCATCACGAGCTTTATGCTTATATGTAATTTTCACTTGATTTTCAATATATTGTTCTTTCTGCATGTCTGTAGCACTTTATGCATTTTAAACTTTAATAACATTATGATAGCATCATGGTGCAGCCCAAATTGAATGACGCATTATTGGAGATGTTTCGAAATGAGTACATTGGTACTGCTCCATACTTATCCTGTACACCCTCTCTCCGTCATCATAGACTCTGTCGAAGAGATCAGTTTTTGGTCCTCTCATCCGATGGCTTATATCAGTATCTGACCAATCAGCAAGTGGTGTCTCATGTTGAGAATTTCATAGAGAAATTTCCAGATGGTGACCCTGCACAGCACCTGATAGAGGAGCTGCTTTTCCATGCAGCCAAGAAGGCTGGTAAAGTCCTTTCTCTTTGCTGCATATTTGTTTATTTACCTAATAAACTAATTCTCCTCCTCTGATGTACTATATCTGGAGAAGCTATTTTGTGATTAACCCATGAACGGTAATGCACAAATTAGGTATTGCTTATCCAGTAAACAATAACAGAACTTTTTCTGAGTTAACAATAATCTCTGTCAATTATTTCTCATCTTTGTGCTCTGACGTAAATTTTTCGTGGTGAAATTTTCTTAATAGAATGTACACTGCCTTTAGTATTTTGAGATCTTGACACTTAACAAGATGTGTACATCATAATTTTTCATGTTTTGCTGGAGTAGTCTCAGCTTTTTACTTGATTCCTGTTATTTGTGGTTTGAAGATTATGATTCTGAATTCGTTTTCTGCAGGGATGGATCTTCATGAATTACTTGACATCCCCCAAGGTGATCGCAGAAAATACCATGATGATGTTACTGTTATGGTTATCTCTCTTGAAGGAAGAATTTGGAAGTCATCGGGAAAGTACGTTTGATATCTTGCAAGATTTGCTGATAACTTGCTGGCAAGTGAAAATAGTTGGCAACTATTCAAGGCCGAGTTTCTGAATTTTTGAAGCTGATCCATTTTTGGTGGTTTTATAAGTCTGTAAAGTGAATCATACTGTTGATAGGGGGGAATTTAAAATGATAAAAGGCAGACTAATGTTAGGATAGTAATCAAGAGTTGAGGAGATGCCTGAAAATTCAATTCAGGATAAAAGTAAATGGGAAGGTTGGTGTTGGGAAATGCTCTCTTTTAGGGACAAACAGGATAGAAAGCAACTTCTCTCTCTCTCTCTCTCTCTTGTTTCCTTGATCCTTTTATTATTAGACATTTGTTTTCCTTAGAATTTGCATAGGTTGAGGGGGCTCTTAACATTTCTAGGCGCCTTCCCTCCCTCTAGTTTTTCTTTTTGGTCTATTTAATTCAGGAAAAAAGAATTAATAGTTTGTAGTTTGGTGGGGGGTACAGTTATACTTACTGAAATTGAGCATTTCCAACTGGAAGCTGAGCATCTGTAATTTTGAAGGTGGGTTTCCACCAATGCGGTTTACAAAGTTGCTATTTCAACTTCAGATCCTAGTATATGGAATTCATTTTCATTGTTACAAACTACTCTACTCTCCCTGGAACAGAAATGAAATGAACATAATACACTTGAAAGCATCGATCGAGTAGTCACTAGTGATTCAACATTTAGGATGTAACAGCCGAAGGTATTCTTGATTGCACCCAAGACACTAAATCTTCCCTAGTTGCCACAAAACAGCCAGCTTTCTCTTCACTTTGCCTAAACGGTAGTGCAAGTTTCTTGAGGTGAGAAGCAAACGCTGTGGCTAAACCCTGTGAGAATTTGTGAGTTCCGGTGCCAGTTTGAGCCAAGAATAACTGTGGTAACACCTCTTCCCGCTGAACAATTTTGGACAGAGTCCCTATCCACTCTTCAAGAGCTGTGTGTGCTGCACCGACAGAGAGTGACCGCAAATCCAGACTCCATTCGTCCACTGTTTTGTTATGTAAACCTGGATACAACCCGTATAAGGTTCCCAAGTAGAGCAGCTCGTGTGCTCTCTCATGGAGATTCCTTCTTCGACAAATATCTATCAAGCAATTACAGAATGGTCGTCTGGCATCGACAGCTGTGTTCCTAATGACATTCCTGAATTCCTCTTTAACAGTCTCGATGCCAATTTTATCGTCTTCAATCAATTGCACAAAAGCAACCAACTTCGGATTAGCTTGCTGTAGACATGCTAGAACTTTGTCAACATCCGCACTTGTCTCACAGAGAGACACAACTGATAGTAAACACCCGCAAAGCCTATCATCTGGTTTGATTCCACGATCAATTGAAACACCAAACACTCTAACCAAATCATCAATCCTTCTAGCCTTTCCCAAGCACTGAATTAAACAAGTACACCCCATGACATTGCTCGCAACTCCCAGCTCAGACATTTCTTCAACAGATACATTGCCTTATTAACATTCCCTCCACTCCCATATATGTTCAACATTGCTGTATAGCTATAACTATCTGGCTTACAATGCTTAGATTGCTTCATGTCCTCAAAAAGTCTCTCTGCCTCCTCTACCAATCCAATATCCGCGCACATATTCAACAATGTGTTGTACAAAATGAAATCCATTGGCCATCCATTCGCCCTCATTTGCTCCCATAATTCTAAAGCATCTTTAGCCCACCTGGCCTTGCCATAAATCTTGACAAGCGCAGTTAATGTTTTCTCATCAGGTGTTAAACCTGATTCCACCATTTCATCAAATAAACTCCTAGCCAACCGGGCTTCCCGGCCTTGCCCATAGCCTCTAACAATGTATTATACACAACCACATTAGGCCGAACACCTAAAGATTTCATTTCTTGCAAAACATACCTGATACCATCATAATCCCCAGCTTCACCAAACATCTTTCCCAACACAGAAAATGCAATTGGGTCAGGTTTCCACCCACTAGCTACCCCTCTCTCATATAAACTCAACACTTCCTCGACTTTACCAGATTTAGCATAAACATCTAAAATAGCAGAATATGTAACTTCATCAGGCATTAAAGCCGTTTTATACATTCGCTCAAACCATTCTATAGCTTTATCAAAAAGATTGCATCTTTTGGCACAGGTGATGATAGTAGAATAAGTAATGTTATCAAGCTCAATCTCATTACTTATCATTTCATTAGCAAGTTCCTCAATCAGCTGAAACTGTCTCCCAAATCTCAAAGACTTCATAGTAACATTATAGAATATAGTTTCCATAGGAAACAAATTCTGGGATTTTATCCAATTGAAGAAAAAATACGTCTTTTGCCAAAACTTCAAGCTATTGAGTATCAAAAGTGTATTTTCTCTAGTGGGTTGGTGTGGGATTTCGTTAATAGCAACCAAGAAAGCTTCTTCAGTGTTATCACATTCATTAAGCTTTCGTGCAAAGAGTTTTAGGTCTCTAACCTGAGGATTGTACGAGTAAGGAGAACGCTTTTGCCTCTCAAGTGAAAGCACAGACCTTCTAGGCTTAGTGGGGTTGACCCATGTTGACTTTGGCTTGGATAAGAGAGGAGTTTGGTCTTTACTTGTTGGAGAGAGAGTGGTTGCAGAGAGAGGCTTGAGTTGCTCAGATAAAGATGGGTTTTTGGGTTTTGGAGATTGTGTTAGACTTTCAGTGCACTGTGTGGTGGAGTTGCAAGAAACATTAAATTTAATGGAGTTGTTTCTTCTCAGAGATTTGGTGAAGAAAATGGGTGGCTTTGTCTCAGATTTTTGTATGGTTAAATGGACATCCAGAGCTGTTGAGAGAGATGCAGCCATTAGAGAAAAGATAGCTTTTGATTGAAGAAAAATGTGCCTTTAGATTGTTTTATAGTTAGGGAGTTGCTGCCCGCTTGCCAGTAAGGAGGATGTCTAGATATTTTAGTAACCTTATCTTAAAAACTAAAAAAAATGAAAATAATTCTGGTCAGAGACCAACATGAAAGGCGGGTAACCTTAATCAGAAGTGTAAGCAAAAGGAAAATCGCAAATCATGTATCGGCCCTATCAGGGGAGATGCCTGCCAAGGGCCCTCTCGATGATAGCTTGCAACGTGCCAAGCAACCGATTCTTATACAGGATGAAAGTTTTTGTAGCGATGTGGGATTGTAAACTATGACACTTACAAGCCACAATAGTGTCCGCATTTTCGTTTTCTCTATTCTTTGATAGCTGAATACTAGTACTGCATCTCAGCTTGTGTTTGTCAACAGGTCATGGGCTTCAAATCAACAAAAGTATTGCTGTTTCAATGACATAAGAATATATTTCTGAAACATTGACAACGTTAAAACAGCAAAATCAGATACATAGAGGTGCCATTTCATACCCGGCAAAATTCTTAATCTCTTTTCTGTTCCTCTGTTTTCATAGAAACAAAAATGGGGAAAACAAAGAGCTAGTTGTTTCTACACAAGAATATTATCCTGTTAAAAACAATGATAATATATTGGGCAACAAAAATTGAACATGTACACCATATCTGATCCCCCACTATGAGGAGCTCTCAGTGTTTTGTTTCCAGCAATTCTTTGACATAACTGTCAACTTGGTTTCGAAGAGAAGGGTAAGGAAATTGTCCAATCACCTCAGCTCCGAAGGAAACAACGAGAGCCTTTCTAGCTGTCTCTAAGTCGATACCTCGTGCTTGAAAGTAGAAGAGCTGGCTTTCTTCTAGGTCACTTATTGCCGCTCCATGGGAGCACTTTACATCATCGGCAATAATTTGAAGATTGGGTTTCACATTTACTGTCGCACGGGGTTCGAGAAGAAGGCTCCTTGTTAGTTGTCCAGCATCTGTTTGCTGTGCATATCTGCATAATACAAGTATACAGATAAATATAGTATCAAAATCACATAAACCATGCTCAACATTAAACTAACATTCTTACTACTGCCCTCAGACCACTAGGAAGCAAGATGCAAGGAGTAATGAATTATTAATACACTATAATCATTGATGCAAGTGCCTCAAATGACATTCCTCTACAGTTCAGAAGTATAGCTCCGGCCACCTATTATTTAGCATCGATTCTGTAATATTAAATGAGCACAAAGAAAATGGAAATTAGGGATTGGTGATGAACAATGTGATCACTTTTATACCTGGCTGATTATGCTCTGGGACACATAATGCATATGGTATTAAGGGGTACTATGACTGCTGTAAACAGAAAGGATGCGACATAATTTTACCTGTTAACCTTTATGTTTCCATCAAAAACAGCTTGTCCTGCTGAATGAGCCACAATACACTTGTGAAGCTGTCGAGAATAACCTCGCGGATGGTCCAAGACTAGTCTGCTATGTAAATCTTGTGTTTGATTAGTGACAGACAAATGAAATGAAGACAACTCTGTCACTGTATCTGGGCCCAACTGTTGAACATGAAGATTGTGCCTGCTCAACTTTCCACCAGTGCTTACCTCTACAAGCTCATATGTACTGGCTATTTCCTACATAAGAAATGTCATGAATAAACACATCTGCTCAATAAAATTCACAGGGCATAGAAGCTGCAGAATGGGTTTCACTAAACACCGAGGCTATGACAAAGTGCAAGTTCTACCGTGCAACTGACACCTATGAAGAACAACATGCATGTCTCCTCAGGGAAATAAAATGGAACCAATGGAACCAATACAAGAGTGACGTACAATGAGCTAGGCTAGTTTGGCATGTTTTTATTTTCTTATTTTATTTATATTAGGCCTTAGTGTCTTATTCAAGTTATGTTTAGGTTACTTAGAGTACGAATTCCTTCTTCGATGCAGATTTTTTCTATTTCCTCTTTTGATTAGATTTGTGGCCACTATAAATAGGGTCTTAGTTTCAGTTTCAAAGGTACACTTTGAGATTATTGAATCAAACTTATTGATTCTTCGGTTTTTTCTCTCATTTCTATTGTCCTATTTGGTGCTAAATCAAAGAGTCAATAACATATTATGCCAACTAATTTCAAAAAACGCTAACACTCCAGTGAATAGTGAGAATTGATCAGTATATTGTAATCCATATTATGCCCACTTTTAAAACCTCTGCGTTAAGGTGATATTAGAAAAAATAGGTATCAATGCTTCCCTAGATGCCAGGTGCTAGACCCAAAAAAGTAAGGATTTTCAAAAGCATGTTTCCTAAAATGAGTGCAGAACAATTATTGCTGGTGTTTTTCCTTCATCAGAAAAAGGTTTTCAAGAATGAGATCAGTTTCATTTTTCTGCTCAGATATAATATCCATTTCAAGCTAAAATTATAAAATAGGTCAAGTAATTAAACTAGAGCTGTCTCATACCCCACTCATGACTGAGATTCTCTAAATTAAGAAAACACATGAAAAGAACATTTCATGAGATCATTCAGATCAGTTTTCATAAACACATCAGTATGATATGTAACAGATGTTAGAAACAGGAGTAGTTTGAACGGTTTAAATGAAAACCATTTCTCAAAACAGTGTGCCAAATAGTCATTCTGGTCAAGAAAATGGCTTCTGATTTTTGGGAACAGGGGTGGTCATGATTAAACATGCTCTCTGCAGTCCTAAGCATTATATTTCCACATTAATGAATTTATCTTAAATGTCTTCTCCACAATTGTCACTGAAAAATTGAAGTTGGGCCACCAGACCAATAAAAGCTTCAGCAAAATAAATGACAGACTACAAACTATTGTTCTCATTAAAGCATTAAGATTACCTGCTAGGCATATGCGCAAACCATGGCTTCAAATATATTTTCAAAACATGAAAACACGTAAGGCTCCAGTTGGTAGAAGAGAAAATTTTTTATCAAATTCAACGTTAGTCATTAAGTTTGTATTTAAGATTTAGATAGGAGCACCTAGTCAATCACTACCCAATGAAATAGAAAGAGGTGAAAACAGACTTAAGTAGCTTCAAAAAAGTGTGCTACTGGCAAAGGTTTGTAGGTCTAAGAGCTGATGAAGTACTTAATGTATGATATCAAACATCTAACTGGAAATTGATCCAGAAAGCAAACACAACCACACAACACTTGTGATATACAGCTAGCTGTTCCCTGCCCAATTTTCTTTAGATAGAGAATAGATGCAGTGCAATTGTCTCTCTGTCTCTCCCCCATACATATCCAATTTTATTTTCATACAGTTTTTCTCTAAAATGTTCTCCATTCTAATGCAATAATTAATCCACATAAATCCAATCTCCTTCAGGTTCGACCTCATTAATAGACCCACCAATTTAATCTAATAATAGACTTCTTTGCATATTTTTTTCAAAACCTGAACTTATGGGAGCAATTAACTCTTCAATATGGATGAACCAGTTGGCTAAACTGCAACTGGACAATAACTTAGGAGTCAATACCACACTGCGTCAGAGTATTTAATTAGATTGCACTGTGAAAATCAATCAACAAATAGCCTGATTGGTACATTTG
>CM040451.1:16539733-16588800 GCA_022749755.1 Azadirachta indica | reverse complement strand
TAAAATTTAGCTACTAATTTAAATGTTCCTAATAGTTTAAAAAATACTCACAAAAATTCTAATTTATTAAACAATAACAATTACACCTTTATATAATAGTAATTAGTTAAAAAAAATATTTCCAACTCCTAATTGAATTTCACAACTAAAAAATACTTCAAACTAAATTTTTTATGAAAATATAAATTATATAGTAATATGCTATAACATTATTATATCAATTTGTATAGATTGATTTTTTATACGTAGTAGTAATGATATGATATTTTTTTTAAATATTTTGTTCTTCATTGTATTAGTCAATATAAATAATTTTTTTATTATAAATTATTCTTTAAATAAAAGTTTATCCAAATTTGAATTTTTTTAAACATGATAAAATTTTCTAAATATTAAATAAAATTGAATGAAAAATTTTTATAATTTTTAAAAAATGAAATATTATTATTTTATTTACTTACAAAATTGTAAAATTGATATTTCAATTTATGAATATTATGTTAAAAAATTCAAAATTTAGATAAATTTATATTCAAAAGATAATTCATAAAATTAGTTAACAATGTGTTATAAAATAAAATAACATTTTAGCTAATTACTATTGTATAAGGAAATAATTTTTATTTTTTAATCAATTAAATTTTTATTGGTATTTTTAAAACTATAACGACTATTTAAATTAATAGACTAATTTTTAGGGATTTACGTATTGTTATACTTAACTTTGTCAATTAATAAAAGGGGATTTCAGGGTATTATAAAAACAACCGGGGAGAATATGGAATTCTCCAATCTTATTATTATTATTATTATTATTATTATTATTATTATTATTATTATTATTATTATATCAATAAAGTATATGTAACACATAAATATATGTTTTTTTCTAAACATATGCTTATGATCACAAGAAAAAAATATGATTGTTGATGTTTTTAATTTATTTCAATTGTTTAAATAATTTTGTTTTACTTCCCTACTAATCAATTTTTTTTTCTCATTCTTTACTTTTTTGTTTGGTTGCATGCCATTAAATAAAGTATCAGTAATAATAGCATCCTTATTACACGAAATTAAATTTGCATTGCATGTGATTTCTTAAATTTTGGATTCATCACAATTGATATCGATTTCACAAAACTAGATTAATTTACATTTATTTTTCTAATTTTTCTTTTCAAAATTCTCTATTTATATTTGTACAATCGCATGTATATATTTCACTCACAATTTATCGGTTTACAGATATTTTCATTTCTTTTTCTATTAATGTGTTATTAGTTATAGAATTATTTTATTATACTATTTATTATTAACTGTTATAATAACGTTTATACTTTCAAATTAACATATGTTTTTTGTCAATTCATATAAATACCATTATCATAAGTAATGGATGAGATGTTTCTTACTTTTTAATATTGATGTTTGAGCTTTAATAATTTTTTAAAAAATAAAGAAAAAATATGTGTTTTGATAATTCTTAAATAAAATAAATTATTCTTAGTATGCACAACACATTGTTTAACATTAAATTTCAATTATAATATATGAATTTATATTTCGAATGTATTTTCAAAAATAAATTATAATAAAATAATTTTAATATATTAAAAAATAAAAAAATTAAGAAAAATAACTTTTATTATGAATAATTGATAAATTTTACATGGTATCTAATTAGTAACTTACTTATTGTAATATAAATTAATGGTACATATTTTTCTTTTAAATTTGAAGGTTAAAATAAATGGGTTATTAATATTGAGATTCTTTATCCCAGCATGATAGAATATTTCATATGTAGAGACATTTATCTCAAATATATGGGAATCAAGAAAAACCAAATATTCCTCTAATTTGAACAAAAAAGGCAATACAAAGTACTAAAGTAACACTAAACTTTTACAAATCATTAAAATAAGATAATACTTTTTTTTTTTTTTTAGTTATAACGCTTTAATCCTTATTTTAATAATATATTTTTTTAATTACAACAATTTAATTCATATTTCAATTTTTTTACAATATACCAAGGACTAAAAAAAAATTATTTTTTTAATTTATCATTGTAATAAAAAATAATTATTATTAAAAAATTTAAACAATAAGTTACACTCCCATATGCCAACGACATAAATTAGTCTCTACATATACATGCCGTTGCTTCGTAAAACCAACAGTGAGCTTGTTTGCTTCTGTGCTCCTACAAATTCAATTGCTGGAGCTTTCCAGGAGTCCCAGCAACCAAGTCCACATTTCACCAAAAAACCTTCTGCACAAATCACAAATATATAGCAATACTACTTAGATTATTCTACTTAATACTGACAACATGTAATAAGTCCTTATCAAGAGGTTAAAACAAGTTACCTTACGAGATTGCACAATTCACTGGACACTAATGGACAAGGATCCATATTTCCAGACTTTATCATGTGCATGTATTCACCTTATACAAGTATTAATTCTTAATTATTAGACGAAACATAAAAAGTTAACATATCGCTCCAGTTTTGTTTCTTATTTTTCTTCATTTAAGAAAACAGACCTACCTTTAGCTGGATCATATCCAAAATCAATATCTTCTTGTTCTATCTTTTCAACAACAGCTAAACCATCAAATCCGGCCATGGAAGAATTGAGTAAACAGGCATCTACAAGTATACAAGCTCCAATTGTTGGCAAACTCTGTCTCCTAAATTGGAAAATTAAAAGACTAAAAAAATGCATCTATACACACCTTGAGGACATGCTGAAAAAGCTGAACACCATACTTCTGACCAGAGTTTTCAACTTGCAATTTGTCCAATTCCTTGGAGGCATGTAGAAGTGCAACCCCACCACCTTCAATCAATAGTTCAGAAATGCAATTCAACAAAAATGAACCAAACAGAATCCTAAAAATAAAATCGTTATCTTGATTAATCACCAGGTATAATTCTTTGTATAGTTGCAGCACTGACAGCAAAAGCAGAATTACACACTTAAATAATTTTTGAGCGATTCTTCAACAGTTCGTACGACCCCAACCTTACATGAAACAACCTCATCAAATATAACAGCTGCTATAGGACCATGAACAATTAATCAATTCCAAGCAACTATACCTTGTAAATAGTCGCACCACTGGAAAGTCTTTAAGCCTCGCCTGTAATAACTTCATTTGAAATATTGATTTGCTACGTTTGATTGTGGTTAGCAACTGTGACAACAAATAAAGGACACATGTCAAATAATTAATTCATTAATAACACAATAGCAAATAGTTTGAAAAGTCGTTGAAAATTAAACAACCGAACCTACCTGTTGACGTCTTTTTTCAATATCTTCCTGGCTACCAGAGCCACCAATGACAGCCATCTTATAACCTGTTATTCTAGCCTGTAATGATGAATGAAAATGGAAAATAAAACTTATATTTCAACAAAGATATCACTGCATATTTATAGCACCATGGATCATTAAATATCTCACCTCCTGACAAGACCCAAGCATTGATGGTATAGAGCTCATATCAGACGCTTCAGTTACAACCTAAAGTTAACTAAAATGGTTAGTGTATATATTACATTAAGTAAGGTGAGAATTTACCAAATTAACCAACCTGGCCTCTTGTGAAAACGGCAAGGTCATGCAAGATTCCGTTATTGTCTTCTCTTTTTAGCGTAGGGTTGACGATATAAACCTAGATCCAAATAAAGAATCGAACATAACTAATTGATATATAAGACAACATTTGTAAAATTAAACTAATAATTAATGACATAAGATACATGCCCTTTTGTTTTTAGTTAGCTTAAAATCTATCATGCAATCTCATTTGATATTAGTAAATTTTCATGGCATCTTCACGCTTGACATTGTAAATTACCATGTTCAATCTCATTGACATTAAGGGTGGACAAGACCAAAGAATCAAACAATGTCAATTATCAATTTTATTTAATTTTAAATAGCTTTGATTTGATTTTAAATAGTTTTCTTTTAGTTTTAAATAGTTTTTAAAAAAAGAAACTGAAAGTTGATAGTAATAAAATTTCAAACTTTAAGAGTAATACATTAATACTAGTTACTTATTAGTGAATATATCAACCTAAAAATTCTTATTCACAATTATTTAAAATATAAACATAAAGTTTTACTTTTAATTTCTACTAAATTGAAACAAAACCAAAATCACACCGAAACAAATCAGTTAAATATCCTTTACTAGTTCATTTTACTGTCCTATTTTAAAAGTTAACTATTTAAAATATCAAACTGAATTATGCCCCTCTTGTAATTAGTATTTTTCTATTTTTCCAAAACACACTTTGATTACCTGAATTCCTAGAGATTCTCGATCTCGCGCAATTAGCTTTCTCAGCAACAATCAGTAATGGCCGTTTCTGAAATTCAAAAATAAAAATTATTAATTAAACATGTTAACAAACAATATTCAACTTTTACTTTTGTATACAAATCCTCTTACATAATTTGTCGATTTAATTGCTTGCTCAACGACATTTTTATTAAGAATTTTATGCTCGAGGATTAAAATGAATGGATTCTCCAATCTTTGGAAAACAAGCAACAAAAAATTGTGTTATACCAATAACAATAAAACATTGTACTTTTCAACTATAAACAATGAAATCCTAATTATGGATTAGGAAATGTATAGATAACATATTATGTTACATATAAAAGAGGATAGAGATTCAGGGATACAATGAAATCCTTACACTTGTTATTGTTTCCAAATCATCGAAGAAGTCAAGGCATGCAAAGCTCCAAGCAAGTTCCATTCCATTGTCAAACTCTAATGCATTACCCACTTTTTCATCAGGCTGCAATAGTTGAAGAAGAAAAAAATCAGGGCTATGATTGCGAGATATTTGACTGACTCAAACATTTAATGAAAAGGACCTAATATCCTTATAAAGAAGGAAAATGATTAATGGGAAGAGAAAGAGAAGCATAATACATTTTAGCATACTATTTTATCATTTAGCGAAAATTCTTGTGATTTATCGTGCACAGCTCATCCAATCATGGAAAAAAAACAAAAATAAAATCAGGGTATATATTTGTCATCACTCTAAAGTATGTCTTAATGTTATAACATGTCACATTATAATTGAAAGGTATTAAATTTAACAACTAAATAACAGCAACGTAAAAATCATAATCTTACAAAAATTAAAAAACAAAAGCTAAAAAAATGATGTTCCTATCTATAGTTGAAAAGTGTTATATATAACAACTAAAAGAAAGTAAGGTGAAGAGCATAATCTTATAAAAAATTAGAAAACAAAAACAAAAAAAGATGTTCCTATTTTGGTTTGTCTCTTTTTACAAAATTTAAATTGCTATACGTGTAGGGGTGGACAAAATAAACAAGTAACCAACAGTAAAAAATAATGATAAACAAATAATACCGCATTGTCTTCCCCAAAAAAAAAATAAACTAAAACATAACCTGTCTTGTATATTGTATCTCTAATAAGAATCAATTGTTGTCAACCTCTCTAATAATAATAAAAATAATTGAAGCCATACACACATCACAACAACCCATTGTCCAGCATAATCCTTCCCAACGAACTACTCCTAATCTAAACTAAGCAAAACTCAGAATGTAAATCTGGACAATCTCTTTCTTTTGCCTGATCTTTAATGCTGTCCGCTTTAAGTATTTATCAACTGCAGCCATTGCTATTTCAACCCCCTCACTCATCTCATTGCCGCAGACCCCCCCTGTGAACAGGGCCTTGTACCCCTCCTGATACAGAGCTCGGCATACAACAGGGGCATATTTGAAGCCTGCAAAATGTGCGTATATAAAACTGAATAACCATCCATCCATTCAACCAAAATACTTGCTTACCGCTATTACCTCTTACAAGGACCCAATCCTCTTGAATCACGTCACATGCAGGATTTTCTATCTCACAAGGGAGAATGTCCTGCGGTATATCATATTCATAATCCTACAGCACCAGCAACCAATAACAAAATTCAAAACTAATTAGTGAAATATAATAAGCAAATTGCCAATATAATAATGGGTGAGTCACTAACTTTAAAAGGGCTTTCTTCTTGGGCGGCAGAGTTTCCGCTCCCACCGAAACCACGAGCAACCTTGATACATATATAGAATTCCAAAAGCATCCATTAATTTAATAACAAAATAGCGAATCTTGAGATTATAAAAAGAATAATAAATAAGATAAATCTCACCTGATAGATGCTGTTAAATTTTAAAGTAATTTTGGCCAACCTACAATACATATAAACAACCAAAATGCTGACTTGTTTCGAAGTAGCTTGGTCTCCGAAAACTATTAAATTTAAAAGTAAAGCTGTAAAGCACATACTTGAATCTGGAGGCTAGGCTAGAGGCTAAAAGCATCGTGGATCCGCCGATCTGCTTCGAAGTAGTTAGCGAGTGTAATATACTTGACGGCGACTTAGGGTATCTGAAAAGAGTACGTACAGAAATCTGCAAAGAGATTGAATTTTGACTTTAGATTCTTCTTGGTAAATGTCACTTTAGTCCTTAACAATTTAGTAAATATTACCCCAATCCAATTATTTCACTTATTTATCAATAAAACCTTTTTTTATTTTTGTCTATCAATTTGATCGAAAACATTTTAGATAATTTTATTTTAATAGTTTTTTCCAACAAGTTTATGTCAAATAAGCCAACTGCCCCTTCGTTGGAATTAGAAGTGGGCGGAATGAGTTCAGTTTGCTTCATTTAAAACCTAAGTCGAACCGAAATACATGAATTGTAGAATCAAACTGAATTAAGGGGTGAGACAAATCAGGTTCGATTCAATTTTTTAATTCGGTTCAGTTTCACTGTGGTCGTTTTAATTCTAATTTAAGACATGTTTTCATATAAATTTATAAATAATATAAAAGGTGTAAAAAATTTTAAAAATTATAATTATTTTTCTTATTTTATGTGAATTTATGTAAATAATTATAAATTTTTATTTAAATATAAGTTTTATAAAAAAGGGCTTATAAGAAATTTTTTATTATCCGTTAATTTTTGTCGCATATCTCACAGTAAACTTATTCTACATAATTTTTTTTAATATTACACATTACATATATAATATACAGATATTAAAAATCTATCAAACATCAAGAATTTTGATTAGATCTAGTTTGGCTTCACTCAAAAATTCACATCTGATTGAAAATCTAAATTCACTATTATTTTTTTATGCCTGTGTACTCAATTGGAGACACAGTTTACCAACAATTGGAGCTTGTATGTATTTTTAGGCAACTCCACCATTATTCGGTCCTGCATGTGCCATTTAGTCTCGGGAAATTATCGAAGCCGACCACACTCTTCTGATGGTCTGCCGTGTTTATGGTCGGTACTTCCCCAGACATTTATAAATTTAAAAAATGGTTACTAGAAAATGGATTGTCAAATATTTATTTATAAATCTAGAAAAATACGTTTGGCTTGGCATTCTGTCTATGATAATTAATTAGCATTGGTTTCTCAAACACGCTTTTAATAGGTTCTGATTGAGATTTATGGAAGCTGACATTTCATTTTTGCCTTACGTTTCAGCAGCTTTACATTTGCTGCCTTGAGCTCGGAGATCGTCTCCTGAGTCAAGGCAACAGCGAAGAATTCCCTTTGGCACTTTCCTTGTGAAGGGACAGGCCATGAAGGGGCTGCCAAAAGGCCAACTTGGCTCCGTAACAAAGAGCTCGGAAAATATGAAAAGGAAGGAGTGAATATTAACCAGACAAGCCCACTTATGGAAGAGGGCTAAAGCTTACTCCGTTGGCTTACTTTTAATGGCTTCGTGGATTCAGTGGTGACGAATACTCCGAGGTCGCTCATGGTCTGCATTAAATGAGCATAATCCCCTCGCTCATTCCGGGGCAGGTCTCAGGAAAGAGCCTCCCCTAAAGCGCTCTTGTCCGAGCCTGCGATCGGATCTTTCGCCGCTTCAAGGGCTGTGAGTACTCGATTCACCCTCCCTTTCGATCCAATCTGCCGGCCGCTTTGGGGGAACTTCAAGCCCTTGCTCTGGAATAGCCGCCAAGCTCTTCCCCTTATCCATCGAGCCACAATTGACAGGGGCCTTCTTAATCTGATGTGGAGGAAGATTCTTGGAACCCTGACCAGGGCTGAGCCCATTTTCCCCTTGTTTTGATTTCTCAAGTAACGCTTCAAGGTTGCTTCAGGCGCCTTTCAGCAGACGCTCTTCCCAGTTGTTTTGAAGCCTTTCTACACGAAGGAAAAATGAAATGATTCAGGAGTCGACAGGCATGAAATCAAGTTCGGGGTCGAAGTACTAGTTTTCCCCTCTTTTTTAGCCGCGAGAAGTTCTTCCCGAGATAGAGCTGACGAATAAGCCCGAGCCCACCAAGTAATCTGAGGGGAGACTTTCCCTGATCACCAGCAGCAGCTCTTCCCGCAAAAATTCTTCTAAGGCAGCGTCGGCAAGCCAACTAGCCTTTCCCCACAAAATCAACTGGAAAAGAGCCAAATCAATGGTCAGATCAGCAGATAGTACAATCGAGAAATTGAAATTCAAAAGGGAAGAAAACAACAAAACAAAACCCAAAGTATAGATCGAGATTACCTTCAGTTTAAAAAGTGGTGGGCACATTGTCACGCGCCCAGCGGAAAGGCACGTGCGGCACCCTCGTAGACCCCCATGTCGAGGGTAAGCCTTGTTAGCCCGTCGCATATTTAACTGGTTTCGGCCTACCTTGGCCTCATCAGGAGGACGGCTTCAGTCCCCGACCAGTTCGGGCAGGGGTGGTCTAAGTCCCCTCTACATAATAGCCCTTGAGACTGAAGCCGACTTTGCACCATGAAACATCAATGTGCTTGAGTTGTCACACCCCCAGCACAGCCAGCCAACATGCGATTTCTCGTGCCGTGACAACATGGCCACCCATTCCCACACGTTCTATGAAGACTGACCCCAATTTCCCCCCACGAAAAACCATGTGTTCCCAGTCCTTATTGCAGGTTGGGGAGCCAGTGACTATTTTGGTGGTCTGACGCCGAGACTGAAGATAGTGGAACCCGGGGCTATTTTTGGGTTCTTCTTCAGCATATAAAAATACCTAATTTCTTCAATGCTGGGTGGGGGTTCCTGCGACAGCTCGATCACATAGAACCTGGTTATCACCCGCCAGCCATTTAGGTTTAATTGGTACGGAGGAATGTCGAAGAAGTAAAAAGGCGGGCGAAGTATTCCTGAATAGGCAACCTAAGCCTGTATTGGAAAAGCTCTTCGTGAAGGGCTATCTCCCCCTCCTTGGGTTCACTCGGGAATTCATCCACTTCGGGCAACCTGAGACATATGTCATCAAGAATCTGGTGTATTTTCCTACAAGCTTTGAAGTCGACACAGATTACAGATGAAACAAGCCGGTCCGCCGCATACGGTCTAAATTGCCTAACGGGGTCAGCGGTGTTCGACATCTTCGGTTCGGTTGCTTCAGAATCAGCACTGAGGATATCATCCTCGAAGCCGGCATTGCCATCCTCTACGCTAGATGAAGACTCCCCAGTGCGTCAACGTCCCCAGGATCTACCATGTGACCTGACACGGCCTCATCCCCAACAGAAGAGGCTAATCTACCTAAGGTAACAGCCAAGTCTGGGAGAACTACCCGATCTCCAGCTCGGTTCATTGAGGATCCATGCTCCTTGCACGTCATGAGAAGAGCTATCAGAGATAACAATAGCCTCGTGCCTAGCCTCGGCGTTATCGGAGCCTATTCCAGGCCTCATAGTCGCACTGGAAACGCTAGATGAGGATGATGAAGAGACGTTGATGTGGTCCATCGAGCCTAAGTCATGCATATCGCCCAAGTTACCAAAGGGAAGCCTAAACTTCCAGATTCGAGATCAAGTCAGGTCGGGTTAAAGCAAGTCAGAAGTTATATAGTATCTACCCAGTATTGATTGTTTTGCAGGCAAGTGTCAACGAACCCCAGTTCTGATTGTAGAATCATGTATCTCATTTGCAATCGATGGTTGTAATGAATTAATACGCATAATTAATTTCATAACAAATATGAAAATAAAAATGAAAGTTATATGAAAAGAAACTTGAAAATGCAATATATGAAAAGAAAATGCAGAAAACAAAAACAAACTGATTTTCATTCTTTTTTAAGACAAAGGATAATCATAGATGTTAACATATATGCTTATCTGAAAAACGATTTGAAGGAAAATTCTAAAATTGACATGCAAAATTCCAAATCGGTTGTTTCGTATTAACGTTGCTTTCCATTGCCATTACTTTAGAATTTGAGAATGAGTACTAGAACTCAGAATTGAAGATTGAAGGTTTGTATATTGTGACTTTTAAAGATATTACAAAAGCATACAATAAGATAATAGTAAAAATAATTACGCCCGATTAGCTCCAATCATCACAATAAAATATCATAAAACAATGGTAAAATCAATCAAATAATAATATAGCTAAAATGAAATGACATTTTCTAACATCTTAGATAAACAACAAAAACATGGAGATATATCAACTGAAGCAGAGATGACTTAAATCCCCAACATAGCAAACTGGATTTTAAGTCGACTTTTAATCTTGTAACCATTTAGCATGCTTAATCATTTCAAATCATTTCAAACCCCCATATTATATAAATTACTGATAACAATTAGTGCCCAAATGGAACATATATATGCGACACTCTAACAACGTTAACAACGGATTAATAATGATTGGTTTCCCAACACTAAGCTTTTCATTTCCATTTCAAATTAGAGATTTGAAATCATGACTACAAAGCATCAGAATCATTATATATTCCAGAGAGTCCTCCACATCCAAAATTCATTCTGGAAACCATCATATCAAGATGCACACGAGGAAAAAGGTTACAATTCTTTTTTCTTTCTTTCAGATTTCAAACACTTAAAAAATACAATTCTAATAAAGCAGTATTAACTACCAAACTCATCCAATTAACTTGTAGAAGGTTCTTTCACATCAACTTTGATCTCCCCTACTTAAAAAGTTTACATGTCAAACAATAGACATCAAAGCAAATAACAGAGCTATTTGTCTAACAAAAAGACTGCACATTTCACAGCACTATCGTAATGTACAAAGCCCATAAACAGAGATGACCTGGATATATTTCTCGCCCCGATTGACTTTGCTTGTCGAGGGACTGCCTGCCTTCAATTGGTTCAATCGCATAACTACCTACACAGGGGATAGAAATACCACATAACTAAGTCAATGACATTGAAGTAAAGTTAACGAAATAAGCACAGAATAAAAATTAAAGAATGCAAGGTATGAATATGCGTGTTCGTGGCCGACAAGAAAGAGTAGGAAGTCTGTCGCAAGATCCATACTGCTCAATATTTATGAATCCCAACGCATGCACAGCGAGTCTAAATATATATCAAACAAAACAGGGGCTCGGATAAATTACATATATATATATATATGATAGTTATAATATACTTACCCACTAACTTCATGTGTACACCAAAAATGCCCAAAAATAAAAAAAAATATATATATATATATTCTTGTACGCGTAAATGTTAAGAGGATTTTCATACTTTGAAAATTTTCAGGGTTAGAAATTTCTGCGCCTCGAAAGGTACCTGTTAGGAATTCTGTTGGAAGATCTGATACATTACCTAAATGATTACTAGAAGTTAATCATTCATGCTCGGAAGGAAGAAAATTTAAATACAGAGACCAGCCTAGAAAGGAAATGATAGATTCTTCATCGCAGACAAAAAATTACATCGCATGAATTATACAAGTTCAAAAATATGAGTTCTTGTTACAAAAATATTATCATTTATTGGCTGACATAACGGTTCCAAAAGTAGGCTGGCCAGCAGCTTCAACACCTGAAGGATTCTGAGCCGCCTCGGACACCGGTAGACCATGAGGCTGCGCGTCAACGTTTGATGGAATGGTCCCCCGACCACCAGCCTCGGGAGACATGGCCTCGGTAGTTTCAACCTCGGGAGACTCTCGAACCAGAGCATCATAAATATAAGAGATGCTATAGCTAGGGTCCGTGAAGTGGATCATCTTGTAGACAGTGTCCACACCTCCATCGACTCCATCGCCCTTGGCCTTCTCAATGCGCTCATCCACAGTGGCCAACTCGCTCTCCAGCTCGGCTTTACGAGCCGCCAACTCAGAAATTGAAGACTCAAGCTGGGAACGCTCTAAACCCCATTTCTTCCTCTCTTCGGATAGAAAACAAAAACTCTTACCAGCATTATCTTTATTGATATTCCTCGTCATCCTCACCAAGCAGTGCCTTCTCATAACTATTACCAAAAGTTTCCCATACATCATGTGCATCAAGGAGAGACGTTTCATTCACAATTTCCAAAAACGTTTCCATTATGTCTATAGCTGCACCTATATCTAAGTGTTTCTTCTCTCCCTCCCTGCTCGCTTCCTTCACATAGCGTAACTGACTGGGATTGTACTTTTCCAGCCTTGCCTTTTTTTTATTCCATTCTACCAAAGTCTTTCTCTTTCTTGGAGCAAGGTAACTCCTAACTCTTTTGGTTGAACCATATTCATTAACCAATGTAATACAAATATTTTGTAATACATAAGAGTTGGAGTTAAGATATTCTAAAAACAATAATACATTTCTATAGTTAACAGCATGTATACTACCATCTACAGGTAAAATTCCGTCCTTAGGAAGTGGGACTCCCACTACAAGTCCCACAACTCCACATGTATGTTTAGCTTTAAGAATTTCTCCTACAGTTACCTCCATCAAATTTTGAAATGACATGGCTCTTGTAATACATTTTCTCCGTACTGCCGCTTGTGAATTACGTGGCATTATAAAAGTACCAACAAATTTGTGACCGATGTCAATGGATAATAAAGGTCCGCTTGTCATCTCCCATAAGTCATGACAATTTAAGATGGTTAAATTCGAAAATTGAGCCCTATAAAACCTGATAAGATAGAATAAAAATAAATTAATGACTATATTTAATAAATTAATTTTTTAAACTATTTAAAAATATCTTCAAAAACAAATATGAATTTATTTTTTTAATTACAGCTAATACTATAATTTTTAACATTAAATATTTTAAATTCTTATGAATGCATTTAATAAAAGGTTAAGATACTTTTAGTCTAATAGTATATTATTACTTACTCAAATAATTCATCAGATATCTGTGCTCCACGTTGGGGTGGTGGTTGCATTGTAGATGGTGAATTTGGTGATGCTGGCGAGGGTGGTGAGCTCTGTGTAGATGGCGAGTTTGGTGATTCTAATTGGGGTGGCGAACGTGGTGTAGATAACTCATGATCAGGTGTGTATGAAGGTGACTGCATTATAATTTAAATAAATGAATATCTCAAAATACTAAATATATAATATTGTTCTTATTATGCATATTATTAGTTACCTCTTGATCACTACTTCCCTCGAAAGCGGTAGATATCGTGGCAATGCGATTTGTAATCTCGGTAATATCCTACAAAACGTAGTACTAACAATTTTAAAAAAAAATGGTTGTACTAAGATATATATATATACATATGTGTGTATATGTATATATATTGTATCATACATACTTCCTGATCATTTGAAGAAGAACGTTGAGATATACGGCTTACTCTCGACAGCCTGGATGAACTCGATGACGCCTACACCAAATAATGGCAAACAAATAAAAATATTTATAATTATGAAATGAATTAAAAAAATGTTAAAATCTTTAAATATTTATTACCAAGCGAGAGCGAAGTGTTTTTCCAATTGTTCTCCACATACTTTTTTTTATCTTGATCTGTAAACATAAAATAATTAAAAATATTTAGATTAAATTATTAAAAGATAATTAAATTGGTGATATATCATAAATTTGTGATAAGTTACTGACGAATGACATAAGTATAACTTATAGTGTAAGAGTTTCAAATTTTAGTTTGCTACCCAAAATTTTCTAATTGCAAGCTTCCATACACACATTAAAATTTTAACTAAGTATACTCATCTAAAAAAAAATATAAATAATAATATAAAATATATTGGACTCCAAGTAATAAGTTAATAAAGAAAAATTTATTTAAACAGTCTCAATAAAATCTAAAGATTTTAACAATATAATATGGTATAAGAATACGATAAAACTTTCCGAAGAACAGGGAAGCAGATCAGCTAATTTGGAGCACACTACTAGCAGGCAACAAATTGTAATCAAACAATCAATGCACAACTATCTCCTTTAAAACACAGTTGATGAAGTTGGCAGTTCAGTGCATCATAACTCTCAACTATAGGTTACTCCTTGAATAACTTATGAAATATATTATCTTGGTTCTTTTCTTTACGATAGTTTTCAATAGCAAATATTGGATGTCCTGTTTAACTTTTTGATCCTGTTTTGTTTGTCATAATGGCATCGTACAAGTGTATCTACATAATATTGGAAGTATCTCTGTCAACTCAATATAACACTATGCATTTCATTTTTGAATTATCCCCCATAATTCAAGTCTAAAATCCTGTAGACGTGTTAACGTTAATTGGAAAATTTTACATGAAAAGTCATATTTAGAAAGCAATTAAGTTAAATAAATTTGACGTGAATTACATGAATTACCGAAATAAAAAGAAAATTACCTCACCGTCTGGAAATACCCCAATGACTGATGCAATATACCGCTTCTTCACTTTCCCAACTTCAATCTGCAACAACTAAACTGAAGTTTGAGATTGTAGGAAGTATAAAGCATATTGACCAATACATGTGATAAACCAAGGAAAAAACTAATGCTCTTGGCCAAACAAAGCAACGAGATAGAAGAATTTCAAATCGAGAAATTCCTACTTTACTCTCAGTTATATTAAAAAAAAAAAAAAAACTAATAACAAGTAAGGTAGCCATGCATATGAATACATCCAACAAATTGAGAGAAAAATAAATAAATAACAAGAAAAACATGAACACCTTAGTTCTATCTCTTCACCCTAAGTTGACTAAGTTGCAAACTCTGGTGCTGCGGCAAGATAAACCAGAGCTTGAGGATAATGATTTGCGAGATCTGGACTTTCCCAAAGCTTCAAGCTTAGTGATGGGTTCTTCTGCGTCTTGGCTGGTGGTGGTGGTTGTCCTACTCTCGTTCAATTGACATACATTAGATTCTGAAAATGCAAGTTTCACAAATAAGGTATTCTGTTTTGCATGCTGCAGGATGGCAGCAGTTGCAATTTGGAAAACGTGTTCGATTATATTTCATTATGTAGTATTTCTATACTGTTAGAAATTATTTAATAAACATTTGCTGCAACCATGACGTTGAAACGTATTCTTTTCTTGTAATTAATAATTTAATGTTTCATGAGATATAGTTGTGATTGAAAATTTGGAAGCAAAGATGGTTCTGCTGCCTGACTTTAGAAGCCTCACTTCTGTACTTAGGAAGCATAACATCACAAGAAGAAAAAGGGAAAAAAATATATATGAAACGTCAGAGATCCACATAAGGTATTCCTGCTTTGCATGCTGCAGGATGACAGTAGTTCCAAAAATAATGGTGTGTTTGGAAAATGTGTTCTTACAAGAGGTGATTATTTTTTATTACGTAGTATTTCTATACTCTCAGAAATATTAACAAAAATTTGCTGCAACAATGATGTTGAAAATTATGTTTTTCTTGTAATTAATAATTTAAAGTTTCTTAAGATATAGTTGTGAGTGAAATTTTACGTTTTTTTTTTTTTTTGTAATGAGATTATTATGGTTAGATATAATATAATTTTTTTAATTTTAATAATTGCAGTAGCTAAATTGCAGTGAATGAGGATATTTTGGTAATCTAGCAAAAAGAAATGGTTAATTAGCAATCAAATGCATGTGTTAATTAAGAACATGGGGTAATTGTTAAATAAATGAAACATTTTAGCTAAGTATTGTTTTGCCAAAGCTTAGGAAAGTAACCGAAAATCGATAGTGAGACGTAGAAACAAACGAGCAGCTTTCTTAATGTTTCAGTCTCTATTAAATACCTCTGCAGTACTTTTTCCCGCTTTAGCATTATAATTTATGCTTTTGCATCAACAATTTGCTGAAACGTAAAGCAAAAATGAAATGTCAGTTTCCATAAATCTCAATCATAACCTATTAAAAGCGTGTTTTAGAAACCAATGCCAATTAATTAACATAGACAGAATGCCAATCCAAACGTATTTTTCTAGATTTATAAATAAAAATTTCACAATCCATTTTCTGGTAACCATTTTTGAGATTTATAAATGCTGACAGATTATAGTTTGTAGATTGATAAATAAATATAGACTAGCAGAAGCCACACCAGACTCGACGTATAACTTGATTCCCAATCAGTACAATAATTACAGACATCTCGTAAACGACCAAAGAAATTTCTTGACCCCTGAGAGAGGATATTCATAAAAGAAAATTACTAGTTAAGTGACCCTTAGTCAGGGTAAGGACATTCATAAATCCATCCGAGGCTAGAGTAACGAACACAGAGTAGCCATAACCCCTCTTTATGTCCTTCATATCTGCAGTTTACAAAAGCCATAGTCAAGAGGAGGCTCAAAATACGTGTACCAGGTCAAGCATTGACTATATAACACATTAATTAAATCATCATATCAAATTCACATGGCCCAATTGATAGTCAATAAAGAAAGCTCTAGAGAAAGCTTGCCGTGTCACTTTTGAAAATATGATCAAACTGATAATCAATTTCCAAGTGCTGGACAATATTTGGTTAGATTTGGATATATATTATCAATAAGTAAAATAGATTGAATTGTCAGACTTCACTGTTGACCCAAAGAAAACCGTCACAGGCACTAGGTTACTGTATTAAAACAGTGGAGATGCTTAACAACATACGTTCAACAGGTAAAACTAAACATGTGCTCTGTGTCTAGCTCACATTGGTTTAGGTTTTCTGTAAATTGACAAATTTTCAAAAACTGGATGTAGATTCATATGCATTTCAAAGATCCTAGATATTGTTAATTAGTAAAGAACCTGACTCATTGCCATCCCTAATTAGTTAGGATTAAATTGTTAACACTTGAAAAATACAATGTTTTATTGTTATTGATGTTAACATAATTTTTAGTTTTCTGTTTGAGGAGTATGTATGGAACGTCCATTATTTTTAATCGTCAAGTGTAAAAGTTTTAATAGAAATGTTGTTGAGCAAGCAATTAAATGGATAAATTATGTAAGAGGATTCAATTAATCGGAATAACCCTTTCATTTTTAGAATTTTGTTTGATTCATTGTATTTTTAAACTATTAATGGAAGGTGGCAGGGGTTTGCACTTCAACGTGCCTTCGAGTTAGGAGACAATTTACTTACAATTGGATCTTTTATATATTTGTAGATGCTTGTGTACTCAATCGCTTCCACAGTTGGATTTGATGGTTTAACTATTGTTGAAAAGATATTAGAGCAAGAGGATATTGATTTTGGATACCATCCAGCTAAAGTCATATATTTTAATATAGTTGTAATTATGTAAATATATAAATTTATTGTAATAATTAAAGTATAAAATAAGTAAGATTGAAAAGATAAGCAGAGGGAACCTACAACAAAAAAGAGATACGTTCAAAATAGTTAATTAGAATTTTAATTTTGTAATAAATAATTTAATAAAGTAAAAATATTTTTAGAAAATAAAAATATTAAAATATTTAGATATTTGCTCGTTCAGATTTAAATCAAAATTTTTTTTAACTTAATTATATTCATATATTTTTACTAAATATTTCATAAGTTAAAAAATAAACAATTTTAAAATATTTGAATAATTGTATTTAGAATTCGTAAAAAAGCAAACAACTCCTGAGTGATGATTGGCATATCTAAGAAACTGTTGCTTTAAATTATAATTATTAAACATATTTCTTACATATTTTCTTTCTTAAAAAAGTTTTAAAAAATGTGTGAAAACTTAAATTGGAATAATACTCAAAAAGAGGATTTAGCGTATATGGTTAATTGATGATGATAGATATCACCTATCTCATTGCAGTGGATGGTTGTAATGAATTAATATATGATTTGAAGGAAAATTCCAAAATTCACATGCAAATTAAGCCAAATGGTTTGCCAACGCATTATATTGCTTCTCAATATTAAGAACACGTGGACGGCGTGCAAGAAATTGAACATAGCCACCAACCTTCTATATAAACAGGTATATGTACGGACAGGATGATTAATACCTTAGAATTAGACATTTTTACATTTTTGTTGTCTTTAAACCAAAGGTATACAGAGAATGGTGACAGATATTCCTGGTTTTCACTAAATATTCTCGGAATTTGCCCGAGTTTGGAATAAGTAAAAATATATATATATTTTTTTCAGTTATAACATTTTAATTTCTATTTTAATTTTTTATAATATATTTTTTTAATTATAATAATTTAACTTTTATTTTTAATTTATTATTTCAATAAAAAAAATTTTTAAAAAATAATATTATTATTGAAAAAATTTAAACAATTAGTTAGATCTAACCTATGTACAAAGATATTTTTAATCTCTATTTTAATTTAATCAATTAAGTCCTTCATATTATCGTACAATCATAATTCATAAATTCATAATTATTTAAAAATTTTCAATTTTAATCAATTTTATAATTTTTTAAATTTATTATCTTAATAAAAAAATTTACTAAAATAATCAAAACTAATAAAATTACATAGTTTTTAGTAATTAAGATTTCGAACAATAAGTTTTAATAAAATAAAAATAATCAATTGATGTCAAATGAAATAATCAATTTGTTAATAAATTAATTTTTTAATATAATATTAGGATTAACAAAAAATCAAATATATCCTAAAAGATTTTTTCTCTGCAGATTTTATTTTTTATTTGCCAAACAAAATGTTTTTAAAATTTAGCTACTAAGTTAAATGTTCCTAATAGTTTTAAAAAATGCTCACAAAAATTCTAATTTATTAAACAATAACAATTACACCTTTATATAATAGTAATTAGTTAAAAAAAATATTTCCAACTCCTAATTGAATTTCACAACTAAAAAATACTTCAAACTAAATTTTTTATGAAAATATAAAATATATAGTAATATGCTATAACATTATTATATCAATTTGTATAGATTGATTTTTATACGTAGTAGTAATGATATGATATTTTTTTTAAATATTTTGTTCTTCATTGTATTAGTCAATATAAATAATTTTTTTATTATAAATTATTCTTTAAATAAAAGTTTATCCAAATTTTGAATTTTTTTAAACATGATAAAATTTTCTAAATATTAAATAAAATTGAATGAAAAATTTTATAATTTTTAAAAAATGAAATATTATTATTTTATTTACTTAGAAAATTGTAAAATTGATATTTCAATTTATGAATATTATGTTAAAAAATTCAAAATTTAGATGAATTTATATTCAAAAGATAATTCATAAAATTAGTTAACAATGTGTTATAAAATAAAATAACATTTTAGCTAATTACTATTGTATAAGGAAATAATTTTTATTTTTTAATCAATTAAATTTTTATTGGTATTTTTAAAACTATAACGACTATTTAAATTAATAGACTAAATTTTAGGGATTTACGTATTGTTATACTTAACTTTGTCAATTAATAGAAGGGGATTTCAGGGTATTATAAAAACAACCGGGAAGAATATTGAATTCTCCAATCTTATTATTATTATTATTATTATTATTATTATTATTATTATTATTATTATTATATCAATAAAGTATATGTAACACATAAATATATGTTTTTTCTAAACATATGCTTATGATCAAAAGAAAAAAAATATGATTGTTGATGTTTTTAATTTATTTCAATTGTTTAAATAATTTTGTTTTACTTCCCTACTAATCATTTTTTTTTTTCTCATTCTTTACTTTTTTGTTTGGTTGCATGCCATTAAATAAAGTATCAGTAATAATAGCATCCTTATTACACGAAATTAAATTTGCATTGCATGTGATTTCTTAAATTTTGGATTCATCACAATTGATATCGATTTCACAAAATTAGATTAATTTACATTTTATTTTTCTAATTTTTCTTTTCAAAATTCTCTATTTATATTTGTACAATCGCATGTATATATTTCACTCACAATTTATCGGTTTACAGATATTTTCATTTCTTTTTCTATTAATGTGTTATTAGTTATAGAATTATTTTATTATACTATTTATTATTAACTGTTATAATAACGTTTATACTTTCAAATTAACATATGTTTTTTGTCAATTCATATAAATACCATTATCATAAGTAATGGATGAGATGTTTCTTACTTTTTAATATTGATGTTTGAGCTTTAATAATTTTTTAAAAAATAAAAAAAAAATATGTGTTTTGATAATTCTTAAATAAAATAAATTATTCTTAGTATGCACAACACATTGTTTAACATTAAATTTCAATTATAATATATGAATTTATATTTCGAATGTATTTTCAAAAATAAATTATAATAAAATAATTTTAATATATTAAAAAAAAAAAAAAATTAAGAAAAATAACTTTTATTATGAATAATTGATAAATTTTACATGGTATCTAATTAGTAACTTACTTATTGTAATATAAATTAATGGTACATATTTTTCTTTTAAATTTGAAGGTTAAAATAAATGGGTTATTAATATTGAGATTCTTTATCCCAGCATGATAGAATATTTCATATGTAGAGACACATTTATCTCAAATATATGGGAATCAAGAAAAACCAAATATTCCTCTAATTTGAACAAAAAAGGCAATACAAAGTACTAAAGTAACACTAAACTTTTACAAATCATTAAAATAAGATAATTTTTTTTTTTTTTTTTTAGTTATAACGCTTTAATCCTTATTTTAATAATATATTTTTTTAATTACAACAATTTAATTCATATTTCAATTTTTTTACAATATACCAAGGACTAAATAAAAATTATTTTTTTAATTTATCATTGTAATAAAAAATAATTATTATTAAAAAATTTAAACAATAAGTTACACTCCCATATGCCAACGACATAAATTAGTCTCTACATATACATGCCGTTGCTTCGTAAAACCAACAGTGAGCTTGTTTGCTTCTGTGCTCCTACAAATTCAATTGCTGGAGCTTTCCAGGTCCCAGCAACCAAGTCCACATTTCACCAAAAAACCTTCTGCACAAATCACAAATATATAGCAATACTACTTAGATTATTCTACTTAATACTGACAACATGTAATAAGTCCTTATCAAGAGGTTAAAACAAGTTACCTTACGAGATTGCACAATTCACTGGACACTAATGGACAAGGATCCATATTTCCAGACTTTATCATGTGCATGTATTCACCTTATACAAGTATTAATTCTTAATTATTAGACGAAACATAAAAAGTTAACATATCGCTCCAGTTTTGTTTCTTATTTTTCTTCATTTAAGAAAACAGACCTACCTTTAGCTGGATCATATCCAAAATCAATATCTTCTTGTTCTATCTTTTCAACAACAGCTAAACCATCAAATCCGGCCATGGAAGCAATTGAGTAAACAGGCATCTACAAGTATACAAGCTCCAATTGTTGGCAAACTCTGTCTCCTAAATTGGAAAATTAAAAGACTAAAAAAATGCATCTATACACACCTTGAGGACATGCTGAAAAAGCTGAACACCATACTTCTGACCAGAGTTTTCAACTTGCAATTTGTCCAATTCCTTGGAGGCATGTAGAAGTGCAACCCCACCACCTTCAATCAATAGTTCAGAAATGCAATTCAACAAAAATGAACCAAACAGAATCCTAAAAATAAAATCGTTATCTTGATTAATCACCAGGTATAATTCTTTGTATAGTTGCAGCACTGACAGCAAAAGCAGAATTACACACTTAAATAATTTTTGAGCGATTCTTCAACAGTTCGTACGACCCCAACCTTACATGAAACAACCTCATCAAATATAACAGCTGCTATAGGACCATGAACAATTAATCAATTCCAAGCAACTATACCTTGTAAATAGTCGCACCACTGGAAAGTTCTTTAAGCCTCGCCTGTAATAACTTCATTTGAAATATTGATTTGCTACGTTTGATTGTGGTTAGCAACTGTGACAACAAATAAAGGACACATGTCAAATAATTAATTCATTAATAACACAATAGCAAATAGTTTGAAAAGTCGTTGAAAATTAAACAACCGAACCTACCTGTTGACGTCTTTTTTCAATATCTTCCTGGCTACCAGAGCCACCAATGACAGCCATCTTATAACCTGTTATTCTAGCCTGTAATGATGAATGAAAATGGAAAATAAAACTTATATTTCAACAAAGATATCACTGCATATTTATAGCACCATGGATCATTAAATATCTCACCTCCTGACAAGACCCAAGCATTGATGGTATAGAGCTCATATCAGACGCTTCAGTTACAACCTAAAGTTAACTAAAATGGTTAGTGTATATATTACATTAAGTAAGGTGAGAATTTACCAAATTAACCAACCTGGCCTCTTGTGAAAACGGCAAGGTCATGCAAGATTCCGTTATTGTCTTCTCTTTTTAGCGTAGGGTTGACGATATAAACCTAGATCCAAATAAAGAATCGAACATAACTAATTGATATATAAGACAACATTTGTAAAATTAAACTAATAATTAATGACATAAGATACATGCCCTTTTGTTTTTAGTTAGCTTAAAATCTATCATGCAATCTCATTTGATATTAGTAAATTTTCATGGCATCTTCACGCTTGACATTGTAAATTACCATGTTCAATCTCATTGACATTAAGGGTGGACAAGACCAAAGAATCAAACAATGTCAATTATCAATTTTATTTAATTTTAAATAGCTTTGATTTGATTTTAAATAGTTTTCTTTTAGTTTTAAATAGTTTTTAAAAAAAGAAACTGAAAGTTGATAGTAATAAAATTTCAAACTTTAAGAGTAATACATTAATACTAGTTACTTATTAGTGAATATATCAACCTAAAAATTCTTATTCACAATTATTTAAAATATAAACATAAAAGTTTTACTTTTAATTTCTACTAAATTGAAACAAAACCAAAATCACACCGAAACAAATCAGTTAAATATCCTTTACTAGTTCATTTTACTGTCCTATTTTAAAAAAAGTTAACTATTTAAAATATCAAACTGAATTATGCCCCTCTTGTAATTAGTATTTTTCTATTTTTCCAAAACACACTTTGATTACCTGAATTCCTAGAGATTCTCGATCTCGCGCAATTAGCTTTCTCAGCAACAATCAGTAATGGCCGTTTCTGAAATTCAAAAATAAAAATTATTAATTAAACATGTTAACAAACAATATTCAACTTTTACTTTTGTATACAAATCCTCTTACATAATTTGTCGATTTAATTGCTTGCTCAACGACATTTTTATTAAGAATTTTATGCTCGAGGATTAAAATGAATGGATTCTCCAATCTTTGGAAAACAAGCAACAAAAAATTGTGTTATACCAATAACAATAAAACATTGTACTTTTCAACTATAAACAATGAAATCCTAATTATGGATTAGGAAATGTATAGATAACATATTATGTTACATATAAAAGAGGATAGAGATTCAGGGATACAATGAAATCCTTACACTTGTTTATTGTTTCCAAATCATCGAAGAAGTCAAGGCATGCAAAGCTCCAAGCAAGTTCCATTCCATTGTCAAACTCTAATGCATTACCCACTTTTTCATCAGGCTGCAATAGTTGAAGAAGAAAAAAATCAGGGCTATGATTGCGAGATATTTGACTGACTCAAACATTTAATGAAAAGGACCTAATATCCTTATAAAGAAGGAAAATGATTAATGGGAAGAGAAAGAGAAGCATAATACATTTTAGCATACTATTTTATCATTTAGCGAAAATTCTTGTGATTTATCGTGCACAGCTCATCCAATCATGGAAAAACAAAAATAAAATCAGGGTATATATTTGTCATCACTCTAAAGTATGTCTTAATGTTATAACATGTCACATTATAATTGAAAGGTATTAAATTTAACAACTAAATAACAGCAACGTAAAAATCATAATCTTACAAAAATTAAAAAACAAAAGCTAAAAAAATGATGTTCCTATCTATAGTTGAAAAGTGTTATATATATAACAACTAAAAGAAAGTAAGGTGAAGAGCATAATCTTATAAAAAATTAGAAAACAAAAACAAAAAAAGATGTTCCTATTTTGGTTTGTCTCTTTTTACAAAATTTAAATTGCTATACGTGTAGGGGTGGACAAAATAAACAAGTAACCAACAGTAAAAAATAATGATAAACAAATAATACCGCATTGTCTTCCCCAAAAAAAATAAACTAAAACATAACCTGTCTTGTATATTGTATCTCTAATAAGAATCAATTGTTGTCAACCTCTCTAATAATAATAAAAATAATTGAAGCCATACACACATCACAACAACCCATTGTCCAGCATAATCCTTCCCAACGAACTACTCCTAATCTAAACTAAGCAAAACTCAGAATGTAAATCTGGACAATCTCTTTCTTTTGCCTGATCTTTAATGCTGTCCGCTTTAAGTATTTATCAACTGCAGCCATTGCTATTTCAACCCCCTCACTCATCTCATTGCCGCAGACCCCCCCTGTGAACAGGGCCTTGTACCCCTCCTGATACAGAGCTCGGCATACAACAGGGGCATATTTGAAGCCTGCAAAATGTGCGTATATAAAACTGAATAACCATCCATCCATTCAACCAAAATACTTGCTTACCGCTATTACCTCTTACAAGGACCCAATCCTCTTGAATCACGTCACATGCAGGATTTTCTATCTCACAAGGGAGAATGTCCTGCGGTATATCATATTCATAATCCTACAGCACCAGCAACCAATAACAAAATTCAAAACTAATTAGTGAAATATAATAAGCAAATTGCCAATATAATAATGGGTGAGTCACTAACTTTAAAAGGGCTTTCTTCTTGGGCGGCAGAGTTTCCGCTCCCACCGAAACCACGAGCAACCTTGATACATATAGAATTCCAAAAGCATCCATTAATTTAATAACAAAATAGCGAATCTTGAGATTATAAAAAGAATAATAAATAAGATAAATCTCACCTGATAGATGCTGTTAAATTTTAAAGTAATTTTGGCCAACCTACAATACATATAAACAACCAAAATGCTGACTTGTTTCGAAGTAGCTTGGTCTCCGAAAACTATTAAATTTAAAAGTAAAGCTGTAAAGCACATACTTGAATCTGGAGGCTAGGCTAGAGGCTAAAAGCATCGTGGATCCGCCGATCTGCTTCGAAGTAGTTAGCGAGTGTAATATACTTGACGGCGACTTAGGGTATCTGAAAAGAGTACGTACAGAAATCTGCAAAGAGATTGAATTTTGACTTTAGATTCTTCTTGGTAAATGTCACTTTAGTCCTTAACAATTTAGTAAATATTACCCCAATCCAATTATTTCACTTATTTATCAATAAAACCTTTTTTATTTTTGTCTATCAATTTGATCGAAAACATTTTAGATAATTTTATTTTAATAGTTTTTTCCAACAAGTTTATGTCAAATAAGCCAACTGCCCCTTCGTTGGAATTAGAAGTGGGCGGAATGAGTTCAGTTGCTTCATTTAAAACCTAAGTCGAACCGAAATACATGAATTGTAGAATCAAACTGAATTAAGGGGTGAGACAAATCAGGTTCGATTCAATTTTTTAATTCGGTTCAGTTTCACTGTGGTCGTTTTAATTCTAATTTAAGACATGTTTTCATATAAATTTATAAATAATATAAAAGGTGTAAAAAATTTTAAAAATTATAATTATTTTTCTTATTTTATGTGAATTTATGTAAATAATTATAAATTTTTATTTAAATATAAGTTTTATAAAAAAGGGCTTATAAGAAATTTTTTATTATCCGTTAATTTTTGTCGCATATCTCACAGTAAACTTATTCTACATAATTTTTTTAATATTACACATTACATATATAATATACAGATATTAAAAATCTATCAAACATCAAGAATTTTGATTAGATCTAGTTTGGCTTCACTCAAAAATTCACATCTGATTGAAAATCTAAATTCACTATTATTTTTTTATGCCTGTGTACTCAATTGGAGACACAGTTTACCAACAATTGGAGCTTGTATGTATTTTTAGGCAACTCCACCATTATTCGGTCCTGCATGTGCCATTTAGTCTCGGGAAATTATCGAAGCCGACCACACTCTTCTGATGGTCTGCCGTGTTTATGGTCGGTACTTCCCCAGACATTTATAAATTTAAAAAATGGTTACTAGAAAATGGATTGTCAAATATTTATTTATAAATCTAGAAAAATACGTTTGGCTTGGCATTCTGTCTATGATAATTAATTAGCATTGGTTTCTCAAACACGCTTTTAATAGGTTCTGATTGAGATTTATGGAAGCTGACATTTCATTTTTGCCTTACGTTTCAGCAGCTTTACATTTGCTGCCTTGAGCTCGGAGATCGTCTCCTGAGTCAAGGCAACAGCGGAAGAATTCCCTTTGGCACTTTCCTTGTGAAGGGACAGGCCATGAAGGGGCTGCCAAAAGGCCAACTTGGCTCCGTAACAAAGAGCTCGGAAAATATGAAAAAAAGGAAGGAGTGAATATTAACCAGACAAGCCCACTTATGGAAGAGGGCTAAAGCTTACTCCGTTGGCTTACTTTTAATGGCTTCGTGGATTCAGTGGTGACGAATACTCCGAGGTCGCTCATGGTCTGCATTAAATGAGCATAATCCCCTCGCTCATTCCGGGGCAGGTCTCAGGAAAGAGCCTCCCCTAAAGCGCTCTTGTCCGAGCCTGCGATCGGATCTTTCGCCGCTTCAAGGGCTGTGAGTACTCGATTCACCCTCCCTTTCGATCCAATCTGCCGGCCGCTTTGGGGGAACTTCAAGCCCTTGCTCTGGAATAGCCGCCAAGCTCTTCCCCTTATCCATCGAGCCACAATTGACAGGGGCCTTCTTAATCTGATGTGGAGGAAGATTCTTGGAACCCTGACCAGGGCTGAGCCCATTTTCCCCTTGTTTTGATTTCTCAAGTAACGCTTCAAGGTTGCTTCAGGCGCCTTTCAGCAGACGCTCTTCCCAGTTGTTTTGAAGCCTTTCTACACGAAGGAAAAATGAAATGATTCAGGAGTCGACAGGCATGAAATCAAGTTCGGGGTCGAAGTACTAGTTTTCCCCTCTTTTTTAGCCGCGAGAAGTTCTTCCCGAGATAGAGCTGACGAATAAGCCCGAGCCCACCAAGTAATCTGAGGGGAGACTTTCCCTGATCACCAGCAGCAGCTCTTCCCGCAAAAATTCTTCTAAGGCAGCGTCGGCAAGCCAACTAGCCTTTCCCCACAAAATCAACTGGAAAAGAGCCAAATCAATGGTCAGATCAGCAGATAGTACAATCGAGAAATTGAAATTCAAAAGGGAAGAAAACAACAAAACAAAACCCAAAGTATAGATCGAGATTACCTTCAGTTTAAAAAGTGGTGGGCACATTGTCACGCGCCCAGCGGAAAGGCACGTGCGGCACCCTCGTAGACCCCCATGTCGAGGGTAAGCCTTGTTAGCCCGTCGCATATTTAACTGGTTTCGGCCTACTACCTTGGCCTCATCAGGAGGACGGCTTCAGTCCCCGACCAGTTCGGGCAGGGGTGGTCTAAGTCCCCTCTACATAATAGCCCTTGAGACTGAAGCCGACTTTGCACCATGAAACATCAATGTGCTTGAGTTGTCACACCCCAGCACAGCCAGCCAACATGCGATTTCTCGTGCCGTGACAACATGGCCACCCATTCCCACACGTTCTATGAAGACTGACCCCAATTTCCCCCCACGAAAAACCATGTGTTCCCAGTCCTTATTGCAGGTTGGGGAGCCAGTGACTATTTTGGTGGTCTGACGCCGAGACTGAAGATAGTGGAACCCGGGGCTATTTTTGGGTTCTTCTTCAGCATATAAAAATACCTAATTTCTTCAATGCTGGGTGGGGGTTCCTGCGACAGCTCGATCACATAGAACCTGGTTATCACCCGCCAGCCATTTAGGTTTAATTGGTACGGAGGAATGTCGAAGAAGTAAAAAGGCGGGCGAAGTATTCTGAATAGGCAACCTAAGCCTGTATTGGAAAAGCTCTTCGTGAAGGGCTATCTCCCCCTCCTTGGGTTCACTCGGGAATTCATCCACTTCGGGCAACCTGAGACATATGTCATCAAGAATCTGGTGTATTTTCCTACAAGCTTTGAAGTCGACACAGATTACAGATGAAACAAGCCGGTCCGCCGCATACGGTCTAAATTGCCTAACGGGGTCAGCGGTGTTCGACATCTTCGGTTCGGTTGCTTCAGAATCAGCACTGAGGATATCATCCTCGAAGCCGGCATTGCCATCCTCTACGCTAGATGAAGACTCCCCAGTGCGTCAACGTCCCCAGGATCTACCATGTGACCTGACACGGCCTCATCCCCAACAGAAGAGGCTAATCTACCTAAGGTAACAGCCAAGTCTGGGAGAACTACCCGATCTCCAGCTCGGTTCATTGAGGATCCATGCTCCTTGCACGTCATGAGAAGAGCTATCAGAGATAACAATAGCCTCGTGCCTAGCCTCGGCGTTATCGGAGCCTATTCCAGGCCTCATAGTCGCACTGGAAACGCTAGATGAGGATGATGAAGAGACGTTGATGTGGTCCATCGAGCCTAAGTCATGCATATCGCCCAAGTTACCAAAGGGAAGCCTAAACTTCCAGATTCGAGATCAAGTCAGGTCGGGTTAAAGCAAGTCAGAAGTTATATAGTATCTACCCAGTATTGATTGTTTTGCAGGCAAGTGTCAACGAACCCCAGTTCTGATTGTAGAATCATGTATCTCATTTGCAATCGATGGTTGTAATGAATTAATACGCATAATTAATTTCATAACAAATATGAAAATAAAAATGAAAGTTATATGAAAAGAAACTTGAAAATGCAATATATGAAAAGAAAATGCAGAAAACAAAAACAACTGATTTTCATTCTTTTTTAAGACAAAGGATAATCATAGATGTTAACATATATGCTTATCTGAAAAACGATTTGAAGGAAAATTCTAAAATTGACATGCAAAATTCCAAATCGGTTGTTTCGTATTAACGTTGCTTTCCATTGCCATTACTTTAGAATTTGAGAATGAGTACTAGAACTCAGAATTGAAGATTGAAGGTTTGTATATTGTGACTTTTAAAGATATTACAAAAGCATACAATAAGATAATAGTAAAAATAATTACGCCCGATTAGCTCCAATCATCACAATAAAATATCATAAAACAATGGTAAAATCAATCAAATAATAATATAGCTAAAATGAAATGACATTTTCTAACATCTTAGATAAACAACAAAAACATGGAGATATATCAACTGAAGCAGAGATGACTTAAATCCCCAACATAGCAAACTGGATTTTAAGTCGACTTTTAATCTTGTAACCATTTAGCATGCTTAATCATTTCAAATCATTTCAAACCCATCATTATATAAATTACTGATAACAATTAGTGCCCAAATGGAACATATATATGCGACACTCTAACAACGTTAACAACGGATTAATAATGATTGGTTTCCCAACACTAAGCTTTTCATTTCCATTTCAAATTAGAGATTTGAAATCATGACTACAAAGCATCAGAATCATTATATATTCCAGAGAGTCCTCCACATCCAAAATTCATTCTGGAAACCATCATATCAAGATGCACACGAGGAAAAAGGTTACAATTCTTTTTTCTTTCTTTCAGATTTCAAACACTTAAAAAATACAATTCTAATAAAGCAGTATTAACTACCAAACTCATCCAATTAACTTGTAGAAGGTTCTTTCACATCAACTTTGATCTCCCCTACTTAAAAAGTTTACATGTCAAACAATAGACATCAAAGCAAATAACAGAGCTATTTGTCTAACAAAAAGACTGCACATTTCACAGCACTATCGTAATGTACAAAGCCCATAAACAGAGATGACCTGGATATATTTCTCGCCCCGATTGACTTTGCTTGTCGAGGGACTGCCTGCCTTCAATTGGTTCAATCGCATAACTACCTACACAGGGGATCAGAAATACCACATAACTAAGTCAATGACATTGAAGTAAAGTTAACGAAATAAGCACAGAATAAAAATTAAAGAATGCAAGGTATGAATATGCGTGTTCGTGGCCGACAAGAAAGAGTAGGAAGTCTGTCGCAAGATCCATACTGCTCAATATTTATGAATCCCAACGCATGCACAGCGAGTCTAAATATATATCAAACAAAACAGGGGCTCGGATAAATTACATATATATATATATATATGATAGTTATAATATACTTACCCACTAACTTCATGTGTACACCAAAAATGCCCAAAAATAAATAAAAAAAATATATATATATATATTCTTGTACGCGTAAATGTTAAGAGGATTTTCATACTTTGAAAATTTTCAGGGTTAGAAATTTCTGCGCCTCGAAAGGTACCTGTTAGGAATTCTGTTGGAAGATCTGATACATTACCTAAATGATTACTAGAAGTTAATCATTCATGCTCGGAAGGAAGAAAAAAAATAATACAGAGACCAGCCTAGAAAGGAAATGATAGATTCTTCATCGCAGACAAAAAATTACATCGCATGAATTATACAAGTTCAAAAATATGAGTTCTTGTTACAAAAATATTATCATTTATTGGCTGACATAACGGTTCCAAAAGTAGGCTGGCCAGCAGCTTCAACACCTGAAGGATTCTGAGCCGCCTCGGACACCGGTAGACCATGAGGCTGCGCGTCAACGTTTGATGGAATGGTCCCCCGACCACCAGCCTCGGGAGACATGGCCTCGGTAGTTTCAACCTCGGGAGACTCTCGAACCAGAGCATCATAAATATAAGAGATGCTATAGCTAGGGTCCGTGAAGTGGATCATCTTGTAGACAGTGTCCACACCTCCATCGACTCCATCGCCCTTGGCCTTCTCAATGCGCTCATCCACAGTGGCCAACTCGCTCTCCAGCTCGGCTTTACGAGCCGCCAACTCAGAAATTGAAGACTCAAGCTGGGAACGCTCTAAACCCCATTTCTTCTCTCTTCGGATAGAAAACAAAAACTCTTACCAGCATTATCTTTATTGATATTCCTCGTCATCCTCACCAAGCAGTGCCTTCTCATAACTATTACCAAAAGTTTCCCATACATCATGTGCATCAAGGAGAGACGTTTCATTCACAATTTCCAAAAACGTTTCCATTATGTCTATAGCTGCACCTATATCTAAGTTTTTCTTCTCTCCCTCCCTGCTCGCTTCCTTCACATAGCGTAACTGACTGGGATTGTACTTTTCCAGCCTTGCCTTTTTTTTATTCCATTCTACCAAAGTCTTTCTCTTTCTTGGAGCAAGGTAACTCCTAACTCTTTTGGTTGAACCATATTCATTAACCAATGTAATACAAATATTTTGTAATACATAAGAGTTGGAGTTAAGATATTCTAAAAACAATAATACATTTCTATAGTTAACAGCATGTATACTACCATCTACAGGTAAAATTCCGTCCTTAGGAAGTGGGACTCCCACTACAAGCCCACACAACTCCACATGTATGTTTAGCTTTAAGAATTTCTCCTACAGTTACCTCCATCAAATTTTGAAATGACATGGCTCTTGTAATACATTTTCTCCGTACTGCCGCTTGTGAATTACGTGGCATTATAAAAGTACCAACAAATTTGTGACCGATGTCAATGGATAATAAAGGTCCGCTTGTCATCTCCCATAAGTCATGACAATTTAAGATGGTTAAATTCGAAAATTGAGCCCTATAAAACCTGATAAGATAGAATAAAAATAAATTAATGACTATATTTAATAAATTAATTTTTTTAAACTATTTAAAAATATCTTCAAAAACAAATATGAATTTATTTTTTTAATTACAGCTAATACTATAATTTTTAACATTAAATATTTTAAATTCTTATGAATGCATTTAATAAAAGGTTAAGATACTTTTAGTCTAATAGTATATTATTACTTACTCAAATAATTCATCAGATATCTGTGCTCCACGTTGGGGTGGTGGTTGCATTTGTAGATGGTGAATTTGGTGATGCTGGCGAGGGTGGTGAGCTCTGTGTAGATGGCGAGTTTGGTGATTCTAATTGGGGTGGCGAACGTGGTGTAGATAACTCATGATCAGGTGTGTATGAAGGTGACTGCATTATAATTTAAATAAATGAATATCTCAAAATACTAAATATATAATATTGTTCTTATTATGCATATTATTAGTTACCTCTTGATCACTACTTCCCTCGAAAGCGGTAGATATCGTGGCAATGCGATTTGTAATCTCGGTAATATCCTACAAAACGTAGTACTAACAATTTTAAAAAAAAATGGTTGTACTAAGATATATATATATATACATATGTGTGTATATGTATATATATTGTATCATACATACTTCCTGATCATTTGAAGAAGAACGTTGAGATATACGGCTTACTCTCGACAGCCTGGATGAACTCGATGACGCCTACACCAAATAATGGCAAACAAATAAAAATATTTATAATTATGAAATGAATTAAAAAAAATGTTAAAATCTTTAAATATTTATTACCAAGCGAGAGCGAAGTGTTTTTCCAATTGTTCTCCACATACTTTTTATCTTGATCTGTAACATAAAATAATTAAAAATATTTAGATTAAATTATTAAAAGATAATTAAATTGGTGATATATCATAAATTTGTGATAAGTTACTGACGAATGACATAAGTATAACTTATAGTGTAAGAGTTTCAAATTTTAGTTTGCTACCCAAAATTTTCTAATTGCAAGCTTCCATACACACATTAAAATTTTAACTAAGTATACTCATCTAAAAAAAAAATATAAATAATAATATAAAATATATTGGACTCCAAGTAATAAGTTAATAAAGAAAAATTTATTTAAACAGTCTCAATAAAATCTAAAGATTTTAACAATATAATATGGTATAAGAATACGATAAAACTTTCCGAAGAACAGGGAAGCAGATCAGCTAATTTGGAGCACACTACTAGCAGGCAACAAATTGTAATCAAACAATCAATGCACAACTATCTCCTTTAAAACACAGTTGATGAAGTTGGCAGTTCAGTGCATCATAACTCTCAACTATAGGTTACTCCTTGAATAACTTATGAAATATATTATCTTGGTTCTTTTCTTTACGATAGTTTTCAATAGCAAATATTGGATGTCCTGTTTAACTTTTTGATCCTGTTTTGTTTGTCATAATGGCATCGTACAAGTGTATCTACATAATATTGGAAGTATCTCTGTCAACTCAATATAACACTATGCATTTCATTTTTGAATTATCCCCCATAATTCAAGTCTAAAATCCTGTAGACGTGTTAACGTTAATTGGAAAATTTTACATGAAAAGTCATATTTAGAAAGCAATTAAGTTAAATAAATTTGACGTGAATTACATGAATTACCGAAATAAAAAGAAAATTACCTCACCGTCTGGAAATACCCCAATGACTGATGCAATATACCGCTTCTTCACTTTCCCAACTTCAATCTGCAACAACTAAACTGAAGTTTGAGATTGTAGGAAGTATAAAGCATATTGACCAATACATGTGATAAACCAAGGAAAAAACTAATGCTCTTGGCCAAACAAAGCAACGAGATAGAAGAATTTCAAATCGAGAAATTCCTACTTTACTCTCAGTTATATTAAAAAAAAAAAAAAACTAATAACAAGTAAGGTAGCCATGCATATGAATACATCCAACAAATTGAGAGAAAAATAAATAAATAACAAGAAAAACATGAACACCTTAGTTCTATCTCTTCACCCTAAGTTGACTAAGTTGCAAACTCTGGTGCTGCGGCAAGATAAACCAGAGCTTGAGGATAATGATTTGCGAGATCTGGACTTTCCCAAAGCTTCAAGCTTAGTGATGGGTTCTTCTGCGTCTTGGCTGGTGGTGGTTGTCCTACTCTCGTTCAATTGACATACATTAGATTCTGAAAATGCAAGTTTCACAAATAAGGTATTCTGTTTTGCATGCTGCAGGATGGCAGCAGTTGCAATTTGGAAAACGTGTTCGATTATATTTCATTATGTAGTATTTCTATACTGTTAGAAATTATTTAATAAACATTTGCTGCAACCATGACGTTGAAACGTATTCTTTTCTTGTAATTAATAATTTAATGTTTCATGAGATATAGTTGTGATTGAAAATTTGGAAGCAAAGATGGTTCTGCTGCCTGACTTTAGAAGCCTCACTTCTGTACTTAGGAAGCATAACATCACAAGAAGAAAAAGGGAAAAAAATATATATGAAACGTCAGAGATCCACATAAGGTATTCCTGCTTTGCATGCTGCAGGATGACAGTAGTTCCAAAAATAATGGTGTGTTTGGAAAATGTGTTCTTACAAGAGGTGATTATTTTTTATTACGTAGTATTTCTATACTCTCAGAAATTATTAACAAAAATTTGCTGCAACAATGATGTTGAAAATTATGTTTTTCTTGTAATTAATAATTTAAAGTTTCTTAAGATATAGTTGTGAGTGAAATTTTACGTTTTTTTTTTTTTTTTGTAATGAGATTATTATGGTTAGATATAATATAATTTTTTTAATTTTAATAATTGCAGTAGCTAAATTGCAGTGAATGAGGATATTTTGGTAATCTAGCAAAAAGAAATGGTTAATTAGCAATCAAATGCATGTGTTAATTAAGAACATGGGGTAATTGTTAAATAAATGAAACATTTTAGCTAAGTATTGTTTTGCCAAAGCTTAGGAAAGTAACCGAAAATCGATAGTGAGACGTAGAAACAAACGAGCAGCTTTCTTAATGTTTCAGTCTCTATTAAATACCTCTGCAGTACTTTTTCCCGCTTTAGCATTATAATTTATGCTTTTGCATCAACAATTTGCTGAAACGTAAAGCAAAAATGAAATGTCAGTTTCCATAAATCTCAATCATAACCTATTAAAAGCGTGTTTTAGAAACCAATGCCAATTAATTAACATAGACAGAATGCCAATCCAAACGTATTTTTCTAGATTTATAAATAAAATTTTCACAATCCATTTTCTGGTAACCATTTTTGAGATTTATAAATGCTGACAGATTATAGTTTGTAGATTGATAAATAAATATAGACTAGCAGAAGCCACACCAGACTCGACGTATAACTTGATTCCCAATCAGTACAATAATTACAGACATCTCGTAAACGACCAAAGAAATTTCTTGACCCCTGAGAGAGGATATTCATAAAAGAAAATTACTAGTTAAGTGACCCTTAGTCAGGGTAAGGACATTCATAAATCCATCCGAGGCTAGAGTAACGAACACAGAGTAGCCATAACCCCTCTTTATGTCCTTCATATCTGCAGTTTACAAAAGCCATAGTCAAGAGGAGGCTCAAAATACGTGTACCAGGTCAAGCATTGACTATATAACACATTAATTAAAATCATATCAAATTCACATGGCCCAATTGATAGTCAATAAAGAAAGCTCTAGAGAAAGCTTGCCGTGTCACTTTTGAAAATATGATCAAACTGATAATCAATTTCCAAGTGCTGGACAATATTTGGTTAGATTTGGATATATATTATCAATAAGTAAAATAGATTGAATTGTCAGACTTCACTGTTGACCCAAAGAAAACCGTCACAGGCACTAGGTTACTGTATTAAAACAGTGGAGATGCTTAACAACATACGTTCAACAGGTAAAACTAAACATGTGCTCTGTGTCTAGCTCACATTGGTTTAGGTTTTCTGTAAATTGACAAATTTTCAAAAACTGGATGTAGATTCATATGCATTTCAAAGATCCTAGATATTGTTAATTAGTAAAGAACCTGACTCATTGCCATCCCTAATTAGTTAGGATTAAATTGTTAACACTTGAAAAATACAATGTTTTATTGTTATTGATGTTAACATAATTTTTAGTTTTCTGTTTGAAGGAGTATGGAACGTCCATTATTTTTAATCGTCAAGTGTAAAAGTTTTAATAGAAATGTTGTTGAGCAAGCAATTAAATGGATAAATTATGTAAGAGGATTCAATTAATCGGAATAACCCTTTCATTTTTAGAATTTTGTTTGATTCATTGTATTTTTTAAACTATTAATGGAAGGTGGCAGGGGTTTGCACTTCAACGTGCCTTCGAGTTAGGAGACAATTTACTTACAATTGGATCTTTTATATATTTGTAGATGCTTGTGTACTCAATCGCTTCCACAGTTGGATTTGATGGTTTAACTATTGTTGAAAAGATATTAGAGCAAGAGGATATTGATTTTGGATACCATCCAGCTAAAGTCATATATTTTAATATAGTTGTAATTATGTAAATATATAAATTTATTGTAATAATTAAAGTATAAAATAAGTAAGATTGAAAAGATAAGCAGAGGGAACCTACAACAAAAAAGAGATACGTTCAAAATAGTTAATTAGAATTTTAATTTTGTAATAAATAATTTAATAAAGTAAAAATATTTTTAGAAAAAAAAAAAATATTAAAATATTTAGATATTTGCTCGTTCAGATTTAAATCAAATTTTTTAACTTAATTATATTCATATATTTTTACTAAATATTTCATAAGTTAAAAAATAAACAATTTTAAAATATTTGAATAATTGTATTTAGAATTCGTAAAAAAGCAAACAACTCCTGAGTGATGATTGGCATATCTAAGAAACTGTTGCTTTAAATTATAATTATTAAACATATTTCTTACATATTTTCTTTCTTAAAAAAGTTTTAAAAAATGTGTGAAAACTTAAATTGGAATAATACTCAAAAAGAGGATTTAGCGTATATGGTTAATTGATGATGATAGATATCACCTATCTCATTGCAGTGGATGGTTGTAATGAATTAATATATGATTTGAAGGAAAATTCCAAAATTCACATGCAAATTAAGCCAAATGGTTTGCCAACGCATTATATTGCTTCTCAATATTAAGAACACGTGGACGGCGTGCAAGAAATTGAACATAGCCACCAACCTTCTATATAAACAGGTATATGTACGGACAGGATGATTAATACCTTAGAATTAGAATTAGACATTTTTACATTTTTGTTGTCTTTAAACCAAAGGTATACAGAGAATGGTGACAGATATTCCTGGTTTTCACTAAATATTCTCGGAATTTGCCCGAGTTTGGAATAAGTAAAAATATATATATATATTTTTTTCAGTTATAACATTTTAATTTCTATTTTAATTTTTTATAATATATTTTTTTAATTATAATAATTTAACTTTTATTTTTAATTTATTATTTCAATAAAAAAATTTTTAAAAAATAATATTATTATTGAAAAAATTTAAACAATTAGTTAGATCTAACCTATGTACAAAGATATTTTTAATCTCTATTTTAATTTAATCAATTAAGTCCTTCATATTATCGTACAATCATAATTCATAAATTCATAATTATTTAAAAATTTTCAATTTAATCAATTTTATAATTTTTTAAATTTATTATCTTAATAAAAAATTTACTAAAATAATCAAAACTAATAAAATTACATAGTTTTTAGTAATTAAGATTTCGAACAATAAGTTTTAATAAAATAAAAATAATCAATTGATGTCAAATGAAATAATCAATTTGTTAATAAATTAATTTTTTAATATAATATTAGGATTAACAAAAAATCAAATATATCCTAAAAGATTTTTTCTCTGCAGATTTTATTTTTTATTTGCCAAACAAAATGTTTTTAAAATTTAGCTACTAAGTTAAATGTTCCTAATAGTTTTAAAAAATGCTCACAAAAATTCTAATTTATTAAACAATAACAATTACACCTTTATATAATAGTAATTAGTTAAAAAAAATATTTCCAACTCCTAATTGAATTTCACAACTAAAAAATACTTCAAACTAAATTTTTTATGAAAATATAAAATATATAGTAATATGCTATAACATTATTATATCAATTTGTATAGATTGATTTTTTTATACGTAGTAGTAATGATATGATATATTTTTTTTTAAATATTTTGTTCTTCATTGTATTAGTCAATATAAATAATTTTTTTATTATAAATTATTCTTTAAATAAAAGTTTATCCAAATTTTGAATTTTTTTAAACATGATAAAATTTTCTAAATATTAAATAAAATTGAATGAAAAAAATTTTATAATTTTTAAAAAATGAAATATTATTATTTTATTTACTTAGAAAATTGTAAAATTGATATTTCAATTTATGAATATTATGTTAAAAAATTCAAAATTTAGATGAATTTATATTCAAAAGATAATTCATAAAATTAGTTAACAATGTGTTATAAAATAAAATAACATTTTAGCTAATTACTATTGTATAAGGAAATAATTTTTATTTTTTAATCAATTAAATTTTTATTGGTATTTTTAAAACTATAACGACTATTTAAATTAATAGACTAAATTTTAGGGATTTACGTATTGTTATACTTAACTTTGTCAATTAATAGAAGGGGATTTCAGGGTATTATAAAAACAACCGGGAAGAATATTGAATTCTCCAATCTTATTATTATTATTATTATTATTATTATTATTATTATTATTATTATTATTATATCAATAAAGTATATGTAACACATAAATATATGTTTTTTTCTAAACATATGCTTATGATCAAAAAAAAAAATATGATTGTTGATGTTTTTAATTTATTTCAATTGTTTAAATAATTTTGTTTTACTTCCCTACTAATCAATTTTTTTTTCTCATTCTTTACTTTTTTGTTTGGTTGCATGCCATTAAATAAAGTATCAGTAATAATAGCATCCTTATTACACGAAATTAAATTTGCATTGCATGTGATTTCTTAAATTTTGGATTCATCACAATTGATATCGATTTCACAAAATTAGATTAATTTACATTTTATTTTTCTAATTTTTCTTTTCAAAATTCTCTATTTATATTTGTACAATCGCATGTATATATTTCACTCACAATTTATCGGTTTACAGATATTTTCATTTCTTTTTCTATTAATGTGTTATTAGTTATAGAATTATTTTATTATACTATTTATTATTAACTGTTATAATAACGTTTATACTTTCAAATTAACATATGTTTTTTGTCAATTCATATAAATACCATTATCATAAGTAATGGATGAGATGTTTCTTACTTTTTAATATTGATGTTTGAGCTTTAATAATTTTTTAAAAAATAAAGAAAAAATATGTGTTTTGATAATTCTTAAATAAAATAAATTATTCTTAGTATGCACAACACATTGTTTAACATTAAATTTCAATTATAATATATGAATTTATATTTCGAATGTATTTTCAAAAATAAATTATAATAAAATAATTTTAATATATTAAAAAAAAAAAAAAAAAATTAAGAAAAATAACTTTTATTATGAATAATTGATAAATTTTACATGGTATCTAATTAGTAACTTACTTATTGTAATATAAATTAATGGTACATATTTTTCTTTTAAATTTGAAGGTTAAAATAAATGGGTTATTAATATTGAGATTCTTTATCCCAGCATGATAGAATATTTCATATGTAGAGACACATTTATCTCAAATATATGGGAATCAAGAAAAACCAAATATTCCTCTAATTTGAACAAAAAAGGCAATACAAAGTACTAAAGTAACACTAAACTTTTACAAATCATTAAAAAATAAGATAATACTTTTTTTTTTTTAGTTATAACGCTTTAATCCTTATTTTAAATAATATATTTTTTTAATTACAACAATTTAATTCATATTTCAATTTTTTTACAATATACCAAGGACTAAATAAAAATTATTTTTTTAATTTATCATTGTAATAAAAAATAATTATTATTAAAAAATTTAAACAATAAGTTACACTCCCATATGCCAACGACATAAATTAGTCTCTACATATACATGCCGTTGCTTCGTAAAACCAACAGTGAGCTTGTTTGCTTCTGTGCTCCTACAAATTCAATTGCTGGAGCTTTCCAGGAGTCCCAGCAACCAAGTCCACATTTCACCAAAAAACCTTCTGCACAAATCACAAATATATAGCAATACTACTTAGATTATTCTACTTAATACTGACAACATGTAATAAGTCCTTATCAAGAGGTTAAAACAAGTTACCTTACGAGATTGCACAATTCACTGGACACTAATGGACAAGGATCCATATTTCCAGACTTTATCATGTGCATGTATTCACCTTATACAAGTATTAATTCTTAATTATTAGACGAAACATAAAAAGTTAACATATCGCTCCAGTTTTGTTTCTTATTTTTCTTCATTTAAGAAAACAGACCTACCTTTAGCTGGATCATATCCAAAATCAATATCTTCTTGTTCTATCTTTTCAACAACAGCTAAACCATCAAATCCGGCCATGGAAGCAATTGAGTAAACAGGCATCTACAAGTATACAAGCTCCAATTGTTGGCAAACTCTGTCTCCTAAATTGGAAAATTAAAAGACTAAAAAAATGCATCTATACACACCTTGAGGACATGCTGAAAAAGCTGAACACCATACTTCTGACCAGAGTTTTCAACTTGCAATTTGTCCAATTCCTTGGAGGCATGTAGAAGTGCAACCCCACCACCTTCAATCAATAGTTCAGAAATGCAATTCAACAAAAATGAACCAAACAGAATCCTAAAAATAAAATCGTTATCTTGATTAATCACCAGGTATAATTCTTTGTATAGTTGCAGCACTGACAGCAAAAGCAGAATTACACACTTAAATAATTTTTGAGCGATTCTTCAACAGTTCGTACGACCCCAACCTTACATGAAACAACCTCATCAAATATAACAGCTGCTATAGGACCATGAACAATTAATCAATTCCAAGCAACTATACCTTGTAAATAGTCGCACCACTGGAAAGTTCTTTAAGCCTCGCCTGTAATAACTTCATTTGAAATATTGATTTGCTACGTTTGATTGTGGTTAGCAACTGTGACAACAAATAAAGGACACATGTCAAATAATTAATTCATTAATAACACAATAGCAAATAGTTTGAAAAGTCGTTGAAAATTAAACAACCGAACCTACCTGTTGACGTCTTTTTTCAATATATTCCTGGCTACCAGAGCCACCAATGACAGCCATCTTATAACCTGTTATTCTAGCCTGTAATGATGAATGAAAATGGAAAATAAAACTTATATTTCAACAAAGATATCACTGCATATTTATAGCACCATGGATCATTAAATATCTCACCTCCTGACAAGACCCAAGCATTGATGGTATAGAGCTCATATCAGACGCTTCAGTTACAACCTAAAGTTAACTAAAATGGTTAGTGTATATATTACATTAAGTAAGGTGAGAATTTACCAAATTAACCAACCTGGCCTCTTGTGAAAACGGCAAGGTCATGCAAGATTCCGTTATTGTCTTCTCTTTTTAGCGTAGGGTTGACGATATAAACCTAGATCCAAATAAAGAATCGAACATAACTAATTGATATATAAGACAACATTTGTAAAATTAAACTAATAATTAATGACATAAGATACATGCCCTTTTGTTTTTAGTTAGCTTAAAATCTATCATGCAATCTCATTTGATATTAGTAAATTTTCATGGCATCTTCACGCTTGACATTGTAAATTACCATGTTCAATCTCATTGACATTAAGGGTGGACAAGACCAAAGAATCAAACAATGTCAATTATCAATTTTATTTAATTTTAAATAGCTTTGATTTGATTTTAAATAGTTTTCTTTTAGTTTTAAATAGTTTTTAAAAAAAGAAACTGAAAGTTGATAGTAATAAAATTTCAAACTTTAAGAGTAATACATTAATACTAGTTACTTATTAGTGAATATATCAACCTAAAAATTCTTATTCACAATTATTTAAAATATAAACATAAAAGTTTTACTTTTAATTTCTACTAAATTGAAACAAAACCAAAATCACACCGAAACAAATCAGTTAAATATCCTTTACTAGTTCATTTTACTGTCCTATTTTAAAAGTTAACTATTTAAAATATCAAACTGAATTATGCCCCTCTTGTAATTAGTATTTTTCTATTTTTCCAAAACACACTTTGATTACCTGAATTCCTAGAGATTCTCGATCTCGCGCAATTAGCTTTCTCAGCAACAATCAGTAATGGCCGTTTCTGAAATTCAAAAATAAAAATTATTAATTAAACATGTTAACAAACAATATTCAACTTTTACTTTTGTATACAAATCCTCTTACATAATTTGTCGATTTAATTGCTTGCTCAACGACATTTTTATTAAGAATTTTATGCTCGAGGATTAAAATGAATGGATTCTCCAATCTTTGGAAAACAAGCAACAAAAAATTGTGTTATACCAATAACAATAAAACATTGTACTTTTCAACTATAAACAATGAAATCCTAATTATGGATTAGGAAATGTATAGATAACATATTATGTTACATATAAAAGAGGATAGAGATTCAGGGATACAATGAAATCCTTACACTTGTTATTGTTTCCAAATCATCGAAGAAGTCAAGGCATGCAAAGCTCCAAGCAAGTTCCATTCCATTGTCAAACTCTAATGCATTACCCACTTTTTCATCAGGCTGCAATAGTTGAAGAAGAAAAAAATCAGGGCTATGATTGCGAGATATTTGACTGACTCAAACATTTAATGAAAAGGACCTAATATCCTTATAAAGAAGGAAAATGATTAATGGGAAGAGAAAGAGAAGCATAATACATTTTAGCATACTATTTTATCATTTAGCGAAAATTCTTGTGATTTATCGTGCACAGCTCATCCAATCATGGAAAAACAAAAATAAAATCAGGGTATATATTTGTCATCACTCTAAAGTATGTCTTAATGTTATAACATGTCACATTATAATTGAAAGGTATTAAATTTAACAACTAAATAACAGCAACGTAAAAATCATAATCTTACAAAAATTAAAAAACAAAAGCTAAAAAAATGATGTTCCTATCTATAGTTGAAAAGTGTTATATATAACAACTAAAAGAAAGTAAGGTGAAGAGCATAATCTTATAAAAAATTAGAAAACAAAAACAAAAAAAGATGTTCCTATTTTGGTTTGTCTCTTTTTTACAAAATTTAAATTGCTATACGTGTAGGGGTGGACAAAATAAACAAGTAACCAACAGTAAAAAATAATGATAAACAAATAATACCGCATTGTCTTCCCCAAAAAAAATAAACTAAAACATAACCTGTCTTGTATATTGTATCTCTAATAAGAATCAATTGTTGTCAACCTCTCTAATAATAATAAAAATAATTGAAGCCATACACACATCACAACAACCCATTGTCCAGCATAATCCTTCCCAACGAACTACTCCTAATCTAAACTAAGCAAAACTCAGAATGTAAATCTGGACAATCTCTTTCTTTTGCCTGATCTTTAATGCTGTCCGCTTTAAGTATTTATCAACTGCAGCCATTGCTATTTCAACCCCCTCACTCATCTCATTGCCGCAGACCCCCCCTGTGAACAGGGCCTTGTACCCCTCCTGATACAGAGCTCGGCATACAACAGGGGCATATTTGAAGCCTGCAAAATGTGCGTATATAAAACTGAATAACCATCCATCCATTCAACCAAAATACTTGCTTTACCGCTATTACCTCTTACAAGGACCCAATCCTCTTGAATCACGTCACATGCAGGATTTTCTATCTCACAAGGGAGAATGTCCTGCGGTATATCATATTCATAATCCTACAGCACCAGCAACCAATAACAAAATTCAAAACTAATTAGTGAAATATAATAAGCAAATTGCCAATATAATAATGGGTGAGTCACTAACTTTAAAAGGGCTTTCTTCTTGGGCGGCAGAGTTTCCGCTCCCACCGAAACCACGAGCAACCTTGATACATATAGAATTCCAAAAGCATCCATTAATTTAATAACAAAATAGCGAATCTTGAGATTATATAAAAAGAATAATAAATAAGATAAATCTCACCTGATAGATGCTGTTAAATTTTAAAGTAATTTTGGCCAACCTACAATACATATAAACAACCAAAATGCTGACTTGTTTCGAAGTAGCTTGGTCTCCGAAAACTATTAAATTTAAAAAGTAAAGCTGTAAAGCACATACTTGAATCTGGAGGCTAGGCTAGAGGCTAAAAGCATCGTGGATCCGCCGATCTGCTTCGAAGTAGTTAGCGAGTGTAATATACTTGACGGCGACTTAGGGTATCTGAAAAGAGTACGTACAGAAATCTGCAAAGAGATTGAATTTTGACTTTAGATTCTTCTTGGTAAATGTCACTTTAGTCCTTAACAATTTAGTAAATATTACCCCAATCCAATTATTTCACTTATTTATCAATAAAACCTTTTTTATTTTTGTCTATCAATTTGATCGAAAACATTTTAGATAATTTTATTTTAATAGTTTTTTTTCCAACAAGTTTATGTCAAATAAGCCAACTGCCCCTTCGTTGGAATTAGAAGTGGGCGGAATGAGTTCAGTTTGCTTCATTTAAAACCTAAGTCGAACCGAAATACATGAATTGTAGAATCAAACTGAATTAAGGGGTGAGACAAATCAGGTTCGATTCAATTTTTTAATTCGGTTCAGTTTCACTGTGGTCGTTTTAATTCTAATTTAAGACATGTTTTCATATAAATTTATAAATAATATAAAAGGTGTAAAAAAATTTTAAAAATTATAATTATTTTTCTTATTTTATGTGAATTTATGTAAATAATTATAAATTTTTATTTAAATATAAGTTTTATAAAAAAGGGCTTATAAGAAATTTTTTATTATCCGTTAATTTTTGTCGCATATCTCACAGTAAACTTATTCTACATAATTTTTTTAATATTACACATTACATATATAATATACAGATATTAAAAATCTATCAAACATCAAGAATTTTGATTAGATCTAGTTTGGCTTCACTCAAAAATTCACATCTGATTGAAAATCTAAATTCACTATTATTTTTTTTATGCCTGTGTACTCAATTGGAGACACAGTTTACCAACAATTGGAGCTTGTATGTATTTTTAGGCAACTCCACCATTATTCGGTCCTGCATGTGCCATTTAGTCTCGGGAAATTATCGAAGCCGACCACACTCTTCTGATGGTCTGCCGTGTTTATGGTCGGTACTTCCCCAGACATTTATAAATTTAAAAAATGGTTACTAGAAAATGGATTGTCAAATATTTATTTATAAATCTAGAAAAATACGTTTGGCTTGGCATTCTGTCTATGATAATTAATTAGCATTGGTTTCTCAAACACGCTTTTAATAGGTTCTGATTGAGATTTATGGAAGCTGACATTTCATTTTTGCCTTACGTTTCAGCAGCTTTACATTTGCTGCCTTGAGCTCGGAGATCGTCTCCTGAGTCAAGGCAACAGCGGAAGAATTCCCTTTGGCACTTTCCTTGTGAAGGGACAGGCCATGAAGGGGCTGCCAAAAGGCCAACTTGGCTCCGTAACAAAGAGCTCGGAAAATATGAAAAGGAAGGAGTGAATATTAACCAGACAAGCCCACTTATGGAAGAGGGCTAAAGCTTACTCCGTTGGCTTACTTTTAATGGCTTCGTGGATTCAGTGGTGACGAATACTCCGAGGTCGCTCATGGTCTGCATTAAATGAGCATAATCCCCTCGCTCATTCCGGGGCAGGTCTCAGGAAAGAGCCTCCCCTAAAGCGCTCTTGTCCGAGCCTGCGATCGGATCTTTCGCCGCTTCAAGGGCTGTGAGTACTCGATTCACCCTCCCTTTCGATCCAATCTGCCGGCCGCTTTGGGGGAACTTCAAGCCCTTGCTCTGGAATAGCCGCCAAGCTCTTCCCCTTATCCATCGAGCCACAATTGACAGGGGCCTTCTTAATCTGATGTGGAGGAAGATTCTTGGAACCCTGACCAGGGCTGAGCCCATTTTCCCCTTGTTTTGATTTCTCAAGTAACGCTTCAAGGTTGCTTCAGGCGCCTTTCAGCAGACGCTCTTCCCAGTTGTTTTGAAGCCTTTCTACACGAAGGAAAAATGAAATGATTCAGGAGTCGACAGGCATGAAATCAAGTTCGGGGTCGAAGTACTAGTTTTCCCCTCTTTTTTAGCCGCGAGAAGTTCTTCCCGAGATAGAGCTGACGAATAAGCCCGAGCCCACCAAGTAATCTGAGGGGAGACTTTCCCTGATCACCAGCAGCAGCTCTTCCCGCAAAAATTCTTCTAAGGCAGCGTCGGCAAGCCAACTAGCCTTTCCCCACAAAATCAACTGGAAAAGAGCCAAATCAATGGTCAGATCAGCAGATAGTACAATCGAGAAATTGAAATTCAAAAGGGAAGAAAACAACAAAACAAAACCCAAAGTATAGATCGAGATTACCTTCAGTTTAAAAAGTGGTGGGCACATTGTCACGCGCGCCCAGCGGAAAGGCACGTGCGGCACCCTCGTAGACCCCCATGTCGAGGGTAAGCCTTGTTAGCCCGTCGCATATTTAACTGGTTTCGGCCTACCTTGGCCTCATCAGGAGGACGGCTTCAGTCCCCGACCAGTTCGGGCAGGGGTGGTCTAAGTCCCCTCTACATAATAGCCCTTGAGACTGAAGCCGACTTTGCACCATGAAACATCAATGTGCTTGAGTTGTCACACCCCAGCACAGCCAGCCAACATGCGATTTCTCGTGCCGTGACAACATGGCCACCCATTCCCACACGTTCTATGAAGACTGACCCCAATTTCCCCCCACGAAAAACCATGTGTTCCCAGTCCTTATTGCAGGTTGGGGAGCCAGTGACTATTTTGGTGGTCTGACGCCGAGACTGAAGATAGTGGAACCCGGGGCTATTTTTGGGTTCTTCTTCAGCATATAAAAATACCTAATTTCTTCAATGCTGGGTGGGGGTTCCTGCGACAGCTCGATCACATAGAACCTGGTTATCACCCGCCAGCCATTTAGGTTTAATTGGTACGGAGGAATGTCGAAGAAGTAAAAAGGCGGGCGAAGTATTCCTGAATAGGCAACCTAAGCCTGTATTGGAAAAGCTCTTCGTGAAGGGCTATCTCCCCCTCCTTGGGTTCACTCGGGAATTCATCCACTTCGGGCAACCTGAGACATATGTCATCAAGAATCTGGTGTATTTTCCTACAAGCTTTGAAGTCGACACAGATTACAGATGAAACAAGCCGGTCCGCCGCATACGGTCTAAATTGCCTAACGGGGTCAGCGGTGTTCGACATCTTCGGTTCGGTTGCTTCAGAATCAGCACTGAGGATATCATCCTCGAAGCCGGCATTGCCATCCTCTACGCTAGATGAAGACTCCCCAGTGCGTCAACGTCCCCAGGATCTACCATGTGACCTGACACGGCCTCATCCCCAACAGAAGAGGCTAATCTACCTAAGGTAACAGCCAAGTCTGGGAGAACTACCCGATCTCCAGCTCGGTTCATTGAGGATCCATGCTCCTTGCACGTCATGAGAAGAGCTATCAGAGATAACAATAGCCTCGTGCCTAGCCTCGGCGTTATCGGAGCCTATTCCAGGCCTCATAGTCGCACTGGAAACGCTAGATGAGGATGATGAAGAGACGTTGATGTGGTCCATCGAGCCTAAGTCATGCATATCGCCCAAGTTACCAAAGGGAAGCCTAAACTTCCAGATTCGAGATCAAGTCAGGTCGGGTTAAAGCAAGTCAGAAGTTTATATAGTATCTACCCAGTATTGATTGTTTTGCAGGCAAGTGTCAACGAACCCCAGTTCTGATTGTAGAATCATGTATCTCATTTGCAATCGATGGTTGTAATGAATTAATACGCATAATTAATTTCATAACAAATATGAAAATAAAAATGAAAGTTATATGAAAAGAAACTTGAAAATGCAATATATGAAAAGAAAATGCAGAAAACAAAAACAACTGATTTTCATTCTTTTTTAAGACAAAGGATAATCATAGATGTTAACATATATGCTTATCTGAAAAACGATTTGAAGGAAAATTCTAAAATTGACATGCAAAATTCCAAATCGGTTGTTTCGTATTAACGTTGCTTTCCATTGCCATTACTTTAGAATTTGAGAATGAGTACTAGAACTCAGAATTGAAGATTGAAGGTTTGTATATTGTGACTTTTAAAGATATTACAAAAGCATACAATAAGATAATAGTAAAAATAATTACGCCCGATTAGCTCCAATCATCACAATAAAATATCATAAAACAATGGTAAAATCAATCAAATAATAATATAGCTAAAATGAAATGACATTTTCTAACATCTTAGATAAACAACAAAAACATGGAGATATATCAACTGAAGCAGAGATGACTTAAATCCCCAACATAGCAAACTGGATTTTAAGTCGACTTTTAATCTTGTAACCATTTAGCATGCTTAATCATTTCAAATCATTTCAAACCCATCATTATATAAATTACTGATAACAATTAGTGCCCAAATGGAACATATATATGCGACACTCTAACAACGTTAACAACGGATTAATAATGATTGGTTTCCCAACACTAAGCTTTTCATTTCCATTTCAAATTAGAGATTTGAAATCATGACTACAAAGCATCAGAATCATTATATATTCCAGAGAGTCCTCCACATCCAAAATTCATTCTGGAAACCATCATATCAAGATGCACACGAGGAAAAAGGTTACAATTCTTTTTTCTTTCTTTCAGATTTCAAACACTTAAAAAATACAATTCTAATAAAGCAGTATTAACTACCAAACTCATCCAATTAACTTGTAGAAGGTTCTTTCACATCAACTTTGATCTCCCCTACTTAAAAAGTTTACATGTCAAACAATAGACATCAAAGCAAATAACAGAGCTATTTGTCTAACAAAAAGACTGCACATTTCACAGCACTATCGTAATGTACAAAGCCCATAAACA
>CM040451.1:16471779-16539633 GCA_022749755.1 Azadirachta indica | reverse complement strand
TAGAAATTAAACTTAATTTAGTCCAATATAAAAATTAGACTTATAAGTCTTGGGTTTAGAAAATTATGAATAATATGACCTAATTTATAGAAAGATATAAGCAATAATCTAAATATTTAGATATTATCAAAAATATTTTTAGAAAAAGATTTATAACTATTAGATTAAGGGCTTGTTTGTTTTTTTGGTTAAAATCTGAATATATTTTATTAAGATGTTTAAAAGTCGTTTGTTTTTTAAGTTATGTCTGACTATTTGTTAAAAATATTTGAATATAATTAAATTAAAAAATTTTGATTTAAATTTGAGTGAGCAAATGTCTAAATAATTTTATATTTTTATTTTTTAAAAGTATCTCTATTTTATTAATATATTTACCAATAAAATTAAAACCATAATTAATTTATTTTTGACATATCTCTTCTCTATTGTGGGTCTCCTCTACTTATTTTCTTAATTTTATTTATTTTATACTTTAATTATTATAGTAAATTTATATATTTACATAATTACGACTATATTATAATATGACATTAATTTTATTTAATTTTTATTGATTTTTATATCATCGATTACAAATTATTTTTTTAAAAAATATATATCAAATAAATAAATAATATAAATACTAATATAATCTATTAATTTTTTTATTTATTATTGTGCTAATATAATAAAAAATTATTATACATATAAGTATATTATTTAAAAGGGTATATATATTAAGGTATTAATTTTCAAACTTTTTATTTTCTCAAAACAAACAACTTAATACTTATTTTCAGATATTTTAAACAAACATATTATTCAGATTCAGATTTCAATTAAATTCAAATTTTGGTCATGTTTATAATTTATATTAAAAAAAACAAACCTTATGTAAATGTGTGTTAGTATAATTTTAAGCATGTCATACTATAAATAGGGTGAACTTTTCCATTATAAACTTGATAAGTTAGAAAAGTTTGAAACAGTAAATATTAGAATTAATAAAATTATAAACTTCTTTCTTTTTTTTATTTATAATCACTCTTAACAAATTTATCTTTTCTTATAATCTAAAACCCACCATCTTCCAACACAATTTTCATAAAATAAAAGTCACAAGAGCTTTAAAACAGTGCTTAAGTAGTAGTCACCAACTAATTAATTATATAAGATAATAATTTTAAAATTCCAAAAATCAATTAATTTTTTATTATAAGAATATTAGAATGTATAATTGAAAGTAGTATGAATCCTCCTGCCTAGAAATTTCTTACCTACCAAACATAATCATGAAACTTGAAATAAACAATAAACTTTATTATTGTTGTCTCACAATTTCTCAATAATTAAGTCTTGCAACAGCTGTGAGACAATTCAAGATTCTCTTTGTCGTTGCATGAAAAGCTTGAAGTGAAATAAAGAAAAATGTAGTACTGTTAACTTTGGATGAGGTTGGTTTATGAATTGATGACTTGATAGCTTTGTAATCGATAAGTTTGTATTTTAGTTATTATTGGTAATTGATGAGGTTGGCAAATAAAATGTTGATATGTACTGCACTGAGTATGATTGATAAGATGTTGGTCATTTACTGCACTTGATAATTTGATATTTTAGGGTTTTGATTTTGTAAGGCAAATTATCTATGAATTGTTGTTAGCTTATGTACAATCTATCATATTCGGTACTTATGTTATTGGTATAGATTGTGCTATTGAGGTATTTTATTAATGAATACTTGTAAATACTATTGTATATATTAGTATTAACTTAATATTTTATTATTGAATGCCTAATGTTGATATTGTAAATTGGTATTAAAAATAATATTATGAGTATTGCTATTATATATTGATATCAATAATTTTTAAATTGAAAAACAAAAAGGGCCATTATTACTAACAATATATGCAAAATTTTATTTTTTATTGTAAAAATTATTTGTTAATACTGATATTGTATTAGCAAACAATCAATAATATCATACAAATTTGAACCTACTCTAATATTATAAATATTGTTTTTAGATACCATGAAATCAAAAGTTATAGATACCATTTTGCTAACATAAAAGTTCTAATAGTGTAGCCTCAATATGCTAACGATATATTGGGCACGCTGAATACTAATACTTTTGCCATAATATTTTATTTGGTGTCAGGGATTGCTGGATGTGGCTACTATATTACCTGGAAGGTGTGTTAATAAAATATATTACCGATACTAATGTGACGTTAGTAATGACATTTTTCTAGTAGTAGATATTTATTTCATAAATATATAGATATTTCATAATAAAATTTTATATACTTGTAGTAAATATTTATATATTTATAGTAAATATTTAAATATTACCAAGGATATTTATAGAAGAAAAAATATAGTCGTCAATGCTAAATTTTGACAATTCGATATCGAATATCGAATCCCCTGTTGTGTTGTAGATAAATTTGCAAAAAGAAACACAATCAAAGCAAAGTTAGTTTCCTTGCAAAATCCTCCAATGCTTAAGTTAGAAATGGTTGAAGAAGAAGATTAGTAAGACAGAAGTTTGATAGAGTTTTGGTGCTCATAGAAAGTTTCAACATATCTGTCTCTATGATTTCTCAATTTTTATATGCCCAATTTGAATTCACTTACACCATCTCTAATGAAAAGATCAAAGCTACTGAAATTTTCATAGGATATGAGATTTTGCGCATTTATTCTGCAATTTTCTCGTTATCCGGCTGCAATTAGTTCGTTTTTAGAAAATTTTCTGAGGTGGGACTTTACTTTCCTCCTGAGCTCATAATCCTTGCAAAGTAAAGACTAAGTCTTCTTTTGAGATATTTTAGTGTTGGGTAATTATGGTGAAAATTTTTAGGGGATGTTGTCCACATTATCTAGTTAACAGATAACCATGAAGCGAGTTTTAAGAGGATTAGGGTCTTGAGTAGTTATTCCCATAACCTACCTGCTACTTTTTCATTGGCAATTATTTTAACAAATTTCTGAGGTGAAGTCTTCTTTTCACTCCAACTTGATATTTGAAATTGAATTAGTCCAACCATTTGATGTCAATGGAAGTTTAGCTCAAGATATTACATAGGTTGCCTCGAGGTGAATAAAACTATCATTCGGCTTCTTCAACTCAAATGAATCGACCTAAGTATTCTCTAGCATTTGGCTTTCTTGACTTTAGGATATTTCTCTCCAAATAATAGTTATTAAATTAAATGTGTATTGATATAATTCTAACTGTTGGTTAAAGAGATGTTACACTATAAATAAGATGAACTCTTCTATTATAATCTTGAGAAGTTAGAAATATTTAAAAAAATCAAAAATTAAAAATTAATAAGATTGTAAATTTTTTCCTCTCTTTTTTGGTCCATAATCACTACTAACAAATTTATTGTCTCTTGTAATCTAAATCCCACCATCTTCCAACACAATTTCCCTAAAACAAAAGTCACAAGAGCTTCTAATCCATGCTTAAGTAGTAGTCACCAACTAATTCAATATATAAGATAATAATTTTAAAATTGTAAAAAATCAATTAATTTGTTATTATAAGAAAATTAGAATGAACAATTGAAAGCAGTGTGAATCCTCCCGCCGAGAAATTTCTTGCCTACCAAACATAAGCATGAAACTTGAAATAAACAGTCAACTCTATTATTGTTGTCTCACAATTTCCCAATAATTAACTCTTGCAACAGCTATGAGACAATCCAAGACCCTTTTTGTCGTAGCATGAAAAGCTCTTGAAGTGAAATAGAGAAAAGTGCAGTGCTTTTAACTTTCGAGTGGATCAAAAAGAGCCAAAAAATTTCTGCTTTAATTTCCAGCCACATTTTGAAAAGGCTTCATTATATATATATAATATAAACTAAGCCTTCTTCTCCTGCTGAGCTCCATTATATATTTTCATCATTTTCTATTTTATTTGATCAACTTCAACCCTCTTTTTAAATATTCCATTCGGAGCTGCAGATTTCAATTCCCACATATCGGTGAAGTACTCTTCAAATTTAAGTCTTTTGCTTTTATTTTTAGTTATATATCCATCAATATCAGTTATTTTAACTGCAGAATCACCTGATGAAACCCAAAAATTATTTTATTTATTCATAATTTTGTTTTACTAATAAATCTGAGATAATTCTTCCTTGTAGTAAGAACATGTTATTTTAATTAGAGTAAATAGTAAACAGTAACAAAAAAAATTTAGGAGAAGAGATTTTATTGACACTTATTTTAATTTGAGGATATATATTTTTCGGCTCGAGAGGCTTGAGCTTAATTATTGCCTAGTCTTCTTTTGCTTATTTGAAGCCTCTCTTTTCATAAATTTTTTTGTTTGCTGATGGAGTTGTCACAAAATGTTTCTTTGTAGAGAAAATATTCATACGATGGAACAAGAAGCAGAAAAACAAACGAAGTTATTGGAAACACTCGTGGAACAACAAAAGGAAGCAATCAAATTAATGAAAGAAAGTGTCCCTCTAAAAAAAGGTGGTATTTAATTACATTTATTTTTTTTTATTAATTTAATTACATTTTTTAAACGAAAATTATTTGATTAATCAACCAATAAAACCATGACAGGTGACAACGGTCCTGCTCGTACTGCAGCACCTCTAATTAATGAGGGACTGGCTCTGCTACCTAGTATGTTATGCTCTTATATTATACTTTATTATTCAGATTCATTTTTTAAAAGCCAAAAACAAGAAAGGAAAACAATGGGAAAACTTAAAATTATTAGTTGAATGATTTTGTCTCACAATGTAATTTAAAATAAAAAAAAAGGATATATAAATTCTCAGGGGTTCGAATTATTATGTGAATTTTAGTTTTAAATTTAATTGAAGTACTTCTCGTTCAGCATTCTAATAATTATTATAACTTTATATAATAGCTATTTTATAAAAAAAACATAGGCACTAAAATGATAGCATATTAATATATTGATTAATACAAAATCATGATGTTCTAATTCAAATAAACTATTCTTTATTTTCAATTTATGTTATTAAAATAACATTTAACATTTACTATTATTTTTTATTTAATCCTTACGATTTACTTTAAAAAAAATACAGAAGAGACAAGAATTAGACGATTAAAATTGTGTCGAGCTGTACTAAATGGCGACTGGGATGGGGCTAAACGTATATATGATGATTGTGGAGAAAGTGTTGGAGTTGACATCGCAGACGACGGAGACACCGCTCTTCACATTGCAGCTGCAGCAAAGCAAACTGATTTTGTGAAAGAACTTGTGAAAATCATGAATAAAAATGATTTAGAAAAGCAAAATAAAGGTGGAGTGACGGCTCTTTATATTGCTGCTATGTCGGGAAAGGTGGAACTTGCTCATGAGATGATGAAGAAGAATGACCACATAGCAATGATTCCGGATGAAGATAGCATATTACCAATTCACATAGCCGCAATGATAGGCCACAAAGAAATGGTAGATTACCTTTATCAAAAGACCAGACATTTGTTGGAGGAAGATGGTAGGGCGAAATTATTTGTCAGTTGCATTGAAACGAGTTTGTATGGTAAGCACTGTTCTTCATCTTTCCGTACATTGCTTCTGGTTCTGTGAGACGAGTTCATTATGTGAAAATTTTGTTTCCAGATGTTGCTTCGCAGTTGCTTACGGATTACCCAGATTTAGCCACTGCTGTAAATGAAAATGGTCAGACAGCACTGGACATCTTGGCTCGAAAGAATCTTACGTTTTCTAAGTTGGCCAATCAAAATCAGCAAGGAATTATTACGAAATGCTTCAATCTAGGTAAGTCGCTTGAACTTTAAAACGTTAATTAATAAGCACACCTTGTAATATTTGAACAATATATATTTGTTGATTACTCATTTTGTGGTTGTTTCATGATTTGTTGACAATCTAATGTTTCAGGTGTCGAAGTTGGTCAAATTGAAAAGCAGAAAGCGCTTCACTTAGTCGAACGCATATGGAAAATAGTTATATCATCGAGTAAAGATGAAATTTCTAAACTAAAACAAAATCTCATATTTGATGCTGCAAAAAGAGGAAACGTCGAGTTTTTATATATTCTTAGTCGTGAATATCCTAATATTTTATGGAGACGTGATGGAACAAAAAATAATTACTTGATATTTCATTTCGCTGTTAGGAATCGTCATATGGATATCTTCATGCTCATCTATGAGATAGGTTCACTAATAAATTTTATATCTGCAATTCAAGATAAAGAGGATAATAATATTTTGCATTTAGCTGGAATGTTAGCACCACCAGATCGGCTCAATATTGTATCAGGACCAGCGTTACAAATGCAAAGAGAGTTATTATGGTTTAAGGTAAAGTATTTTCTCTATTTATTTACTCATAAACATAAGCAAATTATTCACGATAAATGATATTAGAGTTGTGAATGTATTTTTTATATATATAACATGCCACACTACACTTGACCGCGTAAAGATAAAAAAGTTAATATAATAAATGAAAATGGTTATTGTGGGAATCACATAACTTTTTTCTAGTACAAGTCTTTAACATTATCCAACTAAATTTGTTTCAATTTTTTTTCTTAATTTCACTATTTTATATTTTTAATTCCCAAGAGTCTTATGACAAAGTAAGAATACGTTAGAATTACCACAACCATCGGATAATATCATGTAAGAATTTTATTGAAATATTGTTCTACTAATGATGTGATAGCTTTGACATGTTGTAGACTTTTTCGAGTTTTAAGGGCAATATTTTTTTTTTAACAGAGTTATAAATATACGAAAGAGTACTATTTAAAAAGTATGATAAGGTTTGTTTGATAGATATATTTGAGTCACTCTACTAGACTTTTCTATGCTTTAAATTGCACTTCATTAATGATGAGATGTCCAAATGTGTAGGAAGTGGAAAAATTTGTTCGACCAAGGCATGCTGAAGCTAGAAACAAAAATGGGTTCACTCCTAGAGCTTTATTTACAAAGGAGCATGAAGGTTTGAGAGAAAAAGGGGAGAAATGGATGAAAGATACTGCAACATCTTGCATGGTTGTCGCAGCACTTATCGTCACCGTGGCTTTCGCAGCAGCTTTCATGGTACCAGGCGGCAACAACCAAGACAGTGGGTTTCCTATGTTCCTTGAAAAAACTTCCTTGAAGATTTTTGCCATAGTTGATGCCATATCCCTGGTATCCTCCGCTGCCTCAATATCGACCTTTCTATCCATTCTTACTTCGCGGTATACGGAAGAAGATTTCCTCTGGGTGTTGCCAAGGAAGTTGCGTTCTGGACTGGTAACACTTTTCGTTTCAATGGTAGCAATGATGGTAGTGTTTTCTACAGGATATTTCGTTTTCTTTAACAATGGAAACTTATGGATTGCTATTCTCGTAACCGTAATTGCTTCAACACCGGTTATCATGTTTGTTTGGCAACATTTCCAACTATTCTACGATGTTCTGCGTTTCACCCATAATCCGGATTCTCTCTTCAAACGTGGTAAGAGTTTTTTTTCCGCAGAGAAGGGGAAGCAAGTGATCAAAGTCAAAAAAAGCAAGCTATGGAGCGCCAAATTGAAATTTCCATTTCCATGTAGCACAAATGTTTGAGTGTTTTTTCTACTATCTATTTCTTCATAAAAAACTTCTGCAAGGATATATGTGTGTTTGTATCTATTCTATCATAATTCGTTTTTTTGTTCCATTTTTGAATGTTTGGAGACAAAAATATTGTTTTCCCCTCTTAGATGCATGTTATACTTAGTTTCGGCGAATCTTGATCACCAACATCGATTATTTTAACTCCAATATCATCTAAGGATACCGATAGCTATTTTAGTGATTTATAATCTTTTTATCGATTATTTTAACTCCAATATGACCTAATGATGCAGGTAATTATTTTAGTGATTCATAATCTTTTTTTCTAACAAATATATGTGATATAATTTTTTTTCGTGGTAATCAAATCACTGAGAGTACAAATTAGCTTGTTTGGCAATACTAAAGTACTGGTCAATGAATACGGCGATGGCAGCAAAGGCCAGAATCTCACTCTCCAAGTTGTCACCTAACTAATCTCGATCATGGCCTCCTCATCGACGGAAGCGTCAGCACTACTCGACCAGTTGCGTCAATTGATTGCCCCACAATCTCAAACGGCCCCAGATACTCAGATCCCTTAGACGAAGAAACCTACCTTTGCTTCCTTGTTATCCCGTCCGAATGATATCCTCCGAATTTTCCAAACAACTCCCGATCCCACAGCTTTGGGGGTAACTGAACCTGAGCTCCGTAAGGAACAACTTAACTACTGCAGGACGAACCTGATTGGACGGATTGCACTCAGAACAGGCTCCAATGCTAAAAGCCATCTTGTGCAAAGTTTGGTAACCAGAACACCAGTGGCATATGACCCCATTGGCTCGTGGATTCTATGACATACATTTTTCGGATGAAGTGGATATGAGGAAGGTGTGGGGGAGCGTCTCTTGCTCACTACAACAAGGTGTCTCCCGGCTTGATCAATGGCAACAAAATTTTAATCTATATGATCCGAAAATTCAATCATATGTGCAACTGTGGATTCGGCTACGAGGATTAAGTATGGAATACTGGCACCCGCGAATTTTAATGACCATTGCTTGAGGGGTTGGAATTCCTCTCCAGGTTGATCAAGCTACTATGCACGAATATTAGTAGAAGTTGATCTTTTGAAGCCGTTACTGGACTTTGTAACGGTTGAATTGCCAGATTATGGGTTCGATGTTGAAGTTGACTACGAGAATCTTCCTACAAGGTGCAAAATTTGTAATAGATTTGGACATGCTAAACATCAGTGTCGTCATAGGCAAATTCACAGCAATCGGAACACACAAAAAAATTCAGAGCCAAAGAAAATATATAAACTAGTTCTGTCCAAACCCATTGAAGTGGAGAAGAGGAACGCTGTGGAAAATAACAAAAGCCTTGATTCTGAGAACGATCTCCTTCAAAACGACGATCATAAAAATCAGAATGTAGAAAACACTGCTTCCTTTCCTCTGGATACGGAGGAGATGACAGCAAAGCAGGACCACCTAACCAAACACAAATAAGTGGGATGATTCCTCCTCAGAATATTGGGCAGAATAAAAGAGAATTAATGACATTCTCTCGCAAGAAGGTTCGTCTGCTTCTTGATGAAGATACTAGATTTAATTATAAAAGCTTCGGCCAAACCTTTCTTTCGTAAAAAATTGGCCAATATGTTTTTTCTCCTTTCATATAATAGCTTGTATGGAGACTTTGTTTGTCTCTGGTGCAACACCTCCTATCATCCACAGTTCTCCACATATCTCTTCATTTGAGAAATCAGCTAAGGCTCGTCCAAAGTGGTTTTTTGGTCGGATTCTAATGCTCCTAAGACCTACTCCCAGAAGAAAACTCTTAGGGCGAAGCGGATTTGGACAAATAATATTTGCCTTATACAGGGTAAGCCACCTAAGTAACCTAAACCATGAAAGTTCTCTACTGGAATATAAGAGGGATAACCAACTCTCAATCTCAGAATGAACTGGCCAACCTTTGTTTGTATCATCGCTCCTTCTACTAGCGATTGCAAAGCCGTTGGTAGATCTAGATAACATTTCAAGTTCCTTCTGGCATTCCATCAAGTTGTCTTTGGTTTCAGATTCAACAAACACAAATTCAAAACTTTGGATTTTTCGTAGTGAAGCCCTGGGTAACGTGGAAGTTGTTTCGAGCGAGGATCAACAAATGACTATCAAAACCAAGATAGAGGGAATTGTCTGTCTATTCTCCTTTATTGATGCTTCAACCTATTATGTGTCACGTCGGACATTATGGTCGGAGTTAATTGAATTATCCCATACCGTAACGGAACCTTGGATTATTGTTGGTAATTTCAATGCTACGCTGGGTGCCCATGAACAATGCAGCGGTGGTTTGCCGGGGTCTCTCTCCTGTGCAGATTTTCAGACCTTTATCGATGATAGCAATGTTTTTCATATTCCTTCTAGTGGCTTAAATTTCGCTTAGGCATGCAACAGAGAAAATTTAGGCTACATGGAACACAAATCCTTCCTCAATCAATTTCAGATCATTCCCCCCTCGTCATATCCAGTTCAAATCAGGCTGATGACCGTCCTAAACCCTTCCGGTTCCAGTCTATGTAGCTCCACCACCCTGAGTTCAAAAAATTAGTCGCGGAGGTGTGGAATTCTTTGCCGGTTTATGGTTGTCCAATGTTCATGGTGGCCAAGAAACTAAAGATACTGAAGATTAGGCTTTGCGAATGGAATAAATCAGTTTTTGGTAATATTCATGAGAGAGTTTCAAGTTCTAGAGCTTATTTGGAAGAGGTTCAAAAGCGGTTTAGTTTTGAAGCCAACCTGGAGGGTCTATTGGTTGAAGAAATTCAAGCAAAGGAAAGGCTCTTATAGGCAGTGGCAGCCTAACAGACTTTTTGGAAAGAGCGGGCACGCGTTGCTTGGTTAAAGAAGGGAGATAAAAGTTCTAAATTGTTCCACGCCTATGTTAAAATGCAGCGTGCTAGATTCAGAATTTTTGGCATGCTTATTAATGGCAATTGGTGTGATAATCTGGTAGAGATCTCCTCTTATGAAATCAACTTTTTCCAAGACCTGTATACAAATCAAGATCCATCAGAAGGCTTTTCAAGTTCGTTTGATTTGATCCCTTCTGTATTGTCAATAGAAGACAACGCTGAGCTAATCGCTACTTCAAGTAGTGAAGAAATTCGAGAGACGGTTTTCCAAATGAATTCGTCCAGTGCTCCAGGGCCTGACGGATTTACGGGGTTTCTTACCATGCTTGCTGGGATATAATTGGGAAAGACATAGTGGCTGGTGTTCAACAATTTTTCCGAGACAGCTATCTTCTTCCGAATATCAACTCTGTTTTTCTGGTGCTTATTCCTAAGAGTCAAGAAGCAGTTTCCATTTCGCATTACCGTCCCATTGCTTTGGCAAATTTCTTTTGCAAGATTATTACCTAAATTTTAGCAAATTGACTTGGACCTCTCATGGATGGGGTTATTTCTCAGCATTAAACAGCTTTCATTTGTGGTCGTCATATTCAGGATAACATCTCCTTGGTCCCCAAAGGGATAAATATCCTGGATCAGAAAGCTTCCGGCGAGAATGTTGGTATTAAACTGGATATCTCTAAGGCCTTTGACACTATTAATTGGGATTTTCTCTTCACAGTGCTTAGAAAATTCGGCTTTGAGGAAAGGTTTGTAAATTGGATCATATTGATTCTCTCCTCTGCGAGAATCTCAATCTTGCTTAATGGGTTGGCTTACGGTTTTTTCAAGTCCGGACGTGGAGTTCGCCAAGGGGATCCACTCTCCACCCTTTTGTTTTGTTTGGCAGAAGAGGTGTTGTCTAAAGGGATTACCCATCTTCACGAGTCTAGCAATTCCTGTTTCAGTTTTGCGTGGTTGTCCAGCTATAACTCATCCTCTATACGTAGATGATGTGTTCATTTTTAGCTGTGGAGACCAGAATTCTCTTACTACGCTATGTAAGTTCTTGGATGAATATGGGAAGGCCTTTGGGCAAGGTATTAATGAAGATAAAAGTCTTTTTTTCTTAGCCAAGTCTGTCTTTCATTGCCGTCCTCAAATCCAGGCAATTTTGGGTTTTGCGGAAGGTTATATCCCTTTTAATTAATTAGGGTACCTATCTTCAAGGTTGTCCTAAGCACCAGCACCTTCAAGTTTTAGCAAATCATGTTAAATCAGTGTTTATAAGTTGGCATGGTAAGATGTTATCTCTACCTGGTAAGACTGAGCTTATAAAATCAGTTTTACAAAATTTTTGATGCACAGTTTTAAAATTTATTTATGGCCTCGCTCTCTATTGAAATCCCTACAAACCTGGGCTCGTTAGCTCGTAATGATGTTATCTCTTTTATAATTTTTTTTTTTACAAGGATGGGAATCTAACCCTCAAAGGTAGCTACAACTTCATTCGAGTTCATGATGGGATTCAGACTTGACGTAAAATCTTATGAAAAAATTTTATCCCCCCTAAATTTGCTACTTTGGTTTGGCGTGTCCTCATTTGTATTTTTACGCAAAGTGCAAGGAATAAAATGTTGGGGTCTTATAAAACTATTTAATTTTTTTATTTTTAAATAAAATTAATGTTATTATTTTAATTAATTATTAAAACTATAAATAATATATATTATCCATCTTAACCCAAACCTTTTGTATTTTAATTTTTTTTTACGTATAAATAATATAATTTATAGTGATAAATGATTTAAAATTATAATTTATATTAACCCAAGCGTTTTATTAGTTTTGTTATTTGTTTAATAAAATTATAATGTTTTATAAAAGTTTAGACCACAAACATAAAACTTATTATTATAATAGAGCATTAGAATTCAAAACTTGGCGGAAGGTCCATTTAAAGTAACACGTGCCTGAACTTAGAAATACAGAAGTGGGCCTGTTTCAAGTGGGCTTCAGATTGCAAAGTAATTTTTCTTGGCTTGTTTCTATATAAATGTAGCTCCGCGCTGCTGAGAATTAGGCTTTTAGGGTTTCGGTATTGAAAAAGCGCGGCAGCAGTAACAACACCACCGTAGTCCGCAGCCATGGTGCTCAAGTACGTTGTTTCTTTCTGATTTAATCTCTGTATATGATATTGTAGAACTAACTAGATTCTTTCATCTCATCTGTCGTTATTTATTTATTTTTTTGCCTGAATTCGATTTCAAGATATCTGGGAAGTGTATTGTGTGTTTTGGGAGATTGAAGTATTCTTTTTGTAATAATAACGAACACTTGATCTATTTCTAATTTTGGAGATTATATTTCCAATAATATGATTGATTTTCTGTATAAATGTTTTTATTTAGAAGGATATTGACATAAAATGCAATTGCAAAATTGACGTTTTCGGTTTCTTTTTAATTAATTGTGTTATGTGATGGCAAAATTTCAAATCGGTTGTTAACTTTGAGATATAAGAGAAGGCATTGAGATATAAGAGATACTTTGGTGTTAGATGAAACATAAAAATTTCATTTTACGAACAGTTGTAAAATTGTAAGTATGCATCAGTGATATGCTAAGGAAGGAGATGCTGATTAGACAGAAGTTGGGTGAAATTAGTTGAAAATTGCATTTTAGGTATTTTAGTTTTGTCATGGCTGCAGAAATGTGATGTTATGAGGCCTTATCATCAAGGAATATCAACTGGTGTTTTTTTTTTTTTTAGCTCCCTCCTGGTGTGCTGTCTAGATGTAAAATGGAAAATATATTATTTGTGCTTGTGGTTGTGATTTGTGTTTAATGTATTTGGTGTTTGTATTGCAGGACAGAACTTTGTCGTTTCAGTGGAGCCAAGATTTATCCTGGGAAAGGCATCAGATTTATTCGTTCTGATTCTCAGGTAGATTGTTTTTCTTTGGAAAATTTGATTATGCCTAAATATGAGTACCTATATGTTGACAATGGGACTAATTATGCATTGAAAATGGTAGGTTTTTCTGTTTGCCAATTCCAAGTGCAAGAGATACTTCCACAACAGGTTGAAGCCATCAAAGCTTACATGGACAGCCGTGTACAGGAAGCAACATAAAAAGGTAATTTAATTTTTTGATGGGGGCAATCTTTTTATATTTTATGCGTAGCTTTTCTTGTGTTTAGATTGTATATTGTAAGTGTAGGCTAAGTTTCAGTGGTGAGTCAATAATAAAAATGCTATTCAGTTGTTAATGCATGGTGTTCTTCTGCTCGTGGTGTGACTGAGCCAATTCACATTTGTGCATGTATAGGCCAACGTATTTTCTGCAACTCCTAATGATTAGATTTTTTTTTTTTGGATATTTTCAGGACATAGCCCAAGAGGCTGCAAAGAAGAGGAGACGTACCACTAGGAAGCCTTACTCTAGGTCCATTGTTGGTGCCACCTTGGAGGTTATCCAGAAGAAGAGAACTGAGAAGCCTGAAGTTCGCGATGCTGCCAGGGAAGCTGCGCTCCGGTATGTGTTCTTTTTTCAAATTATTATTCTTTGTTTATGATGACCTTTTAACTTCTAAGTGGTGCTAGTATTTCATCATAAAACCTCTATTTAATTAAATCTGAATAAAACTAATATGAATTTAAAAAACCGTAATAATCTTTTGTTGCTTCATAATGCTGCTTATTAATGGGTAACAAAATTTTCATCCTGAATTTTTACTTCCTGCTCAAAACTTTATTCATCATAATTTGGGTTATATAGTGAAATTAAAGAAAGGATCAAGAAAACAAAGGATGAGAAGAAAGCGAAGAAGGCAGAAGTGATGGCCAAGACACAGAAGACACAAGGGAAGGGTAATGTTCCCAAGGGAGCTGCTGCACCAAAGGGTCCTAAACTTGGCGGTGGTGGTGGAAAGCGTTGAGTTGATTTGCTTTGCTTTGCTTTTGGAGTAAGTAATTGCTAGTACTTTTGTTCATCTTGTTGAAGCAGACTACTTTTGTAAGGACATATGAAATCAACCTGTTTGCTGAATTTTTCAATTTTGAATATTGGCTTATACCATATAAATATACTATGCTGTTGAAGTTCAGCTATGTCATATAGTTTTATTTTATCTTTGTTTTCTTGTTTTCTCTTCCTGATGGAGATTTGTGTTTTCATTGCTACTTTATTCAGAGAGAATTAATTGTATGTTTCGGATTGCATCAGGTTTTCAAATACTCATTTCACAAAGAATCACTCAAATTGTGTATGTTTGATAATCTTTTTTAATGGGTGGTTCACAAATAATTTGATTTGGTGTTGATTCTTAAAAGCACCTTAAAATAGTTTTTGGGAAATGGATTATATCATAATTTGATCTTTAAAGTGTAATAACAAAACCATTTTTTTAATAAAAGTAATTAATTTTTTTAAAAGTTTTGTACAGAAAATCCAATTTCTAGTATTATGGGATAGTACAAAGAGTAATTCTGCATAAACTATAATGTATAATTGTATATGTTACAAGCTTCTGATTATTCCCATTATTGAAAGCCTGTATTTTGATGCTCTGGTCCTAGACTAGATACATTATTGTTTTCTTTCAAGCGAAAACCAAAATCAAAAGCAACGAGACGGCAGGCGGTGGGTCAATGGCTTATGGTGATGGTGGTAGAAGCGATTACGAACCATAACCATAATGTGGAGAAGTGATGACGGCAGGCTGCATAGGAAAATCGACGACGACAGGCGTTCAAATTTCTTTTGCGATTGATTCTGCACACGTGTTTCTTTTGCTTTTAGAAAATTGTTTTGCATTTAGACTTGGATTTGTTGTTGTGGTTTAATTGTAGCAATTCGACAGTTTCTTTGGTTATTTTTAGTTGGGAAAAAATATAATGTATGTTTGAGGAAGCTACAGAGAATGAAACTGATTTTTAATGCAATAAGGCTCGATTTCAGGGCATGTTCACAGATGTAGCACTCGTTTTTTTTTTTTTTTTTTTTGGGGAAATTGGGCAGTTGTTGCTTTCTTCTCAGTTGTGATTTAATTATTTGCCTTCCCCAATTACCTGGCATCATTAAATCATAAGTGAGACTTGCATTCGCTTGTGAGAGAGCCTTTCTTGAGACCTAGGATGGCTATTAAAAACTTAAAAATTATTCTCTTAAAGTTAATCTTTTTCATCATAAATAGATTCGTTTGCCCCTGAAATGACTCTGGGTCTTAATTTCATTTCTAAATATGTTTTGCCCACCCTACTTTTATCACAAGTGTTTTTTATTTTTACGAAAGAGTATACAATAAATTATGTGTTAGCCTTGGACTGTAGGCATGCGTTTTTTCTTATGTGTTTTTCATTTATAATTAATTTTTAAAAAAAGAATTTAAAATCAATCATTATTCATAATTGTATTTAAAAACACCCATATCAATTTTTCTCAACCCATAACTAAAATTTAAAAGAACAACTTATACATTTTGAGTACAAATAAATAATTATTTTTAAGTAAGATTAAAAAATATACTTTTAAGTAAGGTCAAACATGTACTTTCAACTTCATATTAGAAAATATGGTTTTTCTTTTATTTGAAAGTATGTGTTTAATTTCACTCAAAAGTAACAAAATACCTACTTTTAAGTGAAACTAAAACTACGCTTTTTGTGTGAGACCATAACCACACTTTCAAATAAGTATTTGACCTCGCTTGAAAGTGTAGTCAAATACTTATTTTGGAAAAACCACACTTTCAAATATTTAAGAGAGGTCAAATACCTATTTACTTTTGAGTAAGGATAAAATCATAAGTTCGAGTATAAAATTAAAAGTGTGAAAGAAGAAGAATTGGTATAAAATTTGTCTTGTTAATTTGGGTTATGAGAACAAATTTGTTCAAAAAAAAATTGAGATAGCTCTTTTTGAATACAATTATGAATATTGACTGTTTTTTAATTCATGTTTTAAAAATAGGTTATATAAGAAAATAAAGAAAAAGGGTAAGACGTAAAGAAAACAAAGATAAAACTATATGACATAGCTGAACTTCAACCGTATAGTGCAGTTTATAGGAAAAGCAAATATTCAAAATTGAAAAATTCAGTGAACAAGCTGATTTCATATTCATATGTCCCTACAATAGTTTGCTTCAACAAAAGGAGCAAAAGTACTAGCTATTACTTGCTCAAAAAGCAATCAAATCAACTCAACGCTTTCCACCACCACCACTAATTTTAGGACCTTTTGGTGCAGTAGCTCCCTTGGGAACATTACCCTTCCTTTGTGTCCTCTGTGTCTTGGCCATCACTTTTGCCTTCTTTGCTTTTGGCATGCCTGCGCCATGCCTTTTGCCTCCTTAGTGCCCCTGCACTACCTGAGTTTAAGTTTAACAATTTTTGACCCTTAAATCAAAATGAGTGACTAGATTAAAGGTATTTTTTAAGTTTTTATGTTTTTCCAAGGGAGAACCACCAAAGCCAAGGGGAGAAAGGGAGTTATAGAGAAAGAAAAAGGGGAAGAAAGTGGCTAGAGAGAGAGAAGGGAAAATCAACAAGAAGAAAAAGGATTTTATCAAGAGATTGAGAGATTTTTATCAATCTTGTAGATTCAAACTCTCCTCATCTAGTTTTTCTTTCTTTCCCTTTTTAATTTCATATTAAATTCAACAATTTGTGTTGATTGGAATTATGTATTTAATTGTACAATTTTTGATAAGTAATCTTGAATTGTATTTTATGTGTGGTTAGATTTATTTTTTAAGATAATGATTTAATTTATTAGAGGCATCTATTTTCTAATATTGTATTGTTTTTAATTTGATATCTTGTATTGAGTATTTATGATGATGATTAATGCTTTTAAATATTTGGCCGGTATTTGTATGAAATGTGGATTGACATGAACTGAAAAGTGAATATCATATTTAGACCGTGTGATAAATACTGTAAATTGCATATTAGACAGAGATGTACTAATATGATTTACGTAGTTTAATTGAATATTATCACTAATTGTGATGCACTTCCATTTAATTAATTTCAAATAGAGATATAGTGAATTATTAGGTACAAAGTAGTTTCGATTGATTTCGAGAGAGACTGTCGAATATATTAGGATAATTAACTAGCAATACACATATTAAATCAAAATAGCATTAATTGGAGAATTAGATGCAACTAATTAAGATGAAATCATGCACCCTAGATTGTTCCATTAATTTGCATTTTTTAATTAGTTTGTTAAGTAATTAATTTTTGTTTATTTTACTTGCTCACTCAAATTATTTCGATTTCTTCAAATAAATTCAATAATTAATCAATTTCGGTACTTAATTGAGTAGCATTTTTCGTAGGATCGACATTCTCTTATTATTATATTACTTGTTACGATCCCGTGTACTTGCAGGTATCGGCACACACTATACGAATCATACAGTAAGTTTTTGGCGTCATTGCCGGGGTATGTTAAGTTCTTTTAATATCAATTTAGATTAATTTTGAGTTTACTTTGAAGTTTTATTTTTATTTTATTTTACGGGTTTCCTTTAATGCATCAAAAAAGCAAGAAGAGACAAACATCGAGATAACAGTAAATTAGTAACATGGAACAAAATTTTGGGGATAATGTTAGAGCCGAAGACCAGCGAGCTTTAGGGGAATATGCTATTGCAACAATTAATGGAGCTTTAAGTAGTATCAGGAGATCGGCCATTCAAGCAAACAACTTTAAAATCAAACCAGCTATTATTCAAATGATTCAAACCTTAGTGTAGTTTAGTGGGTTGACACATGAAGATCCGAACGCCCATATTGCAAATTTCTTGGAAATCTGTGAAACCTTCATATATAATGGTGTATCCGACAATGCTATCAAGTTAAGGCTTTTTCCATTTTCACTAAGGGACAAGGCAAAAGAGTTGGCTGAATTCACTTTCTCTTGGAACCATCACCACTTGAGATGATTTAGCTCAGAAATTTTTGGAAAAATTTTTTCCTCCAGCAAAGACGATAAGGTTAAGGAATGATATCATTACCTTTTTCTAACATGAAATGCAGTCATTATATGAGGCATGGGAACAAAGGTACAAGGATATGATGAGGAGATGCCCATACCATGACTTACCTAAATGGCTTCAAGTTCAAACATTCTATAATATTTTGAGAAGTTCAACAAGAACACTTATAAATGCAACAGCAGGAGGTGCATTAATGGGGAAAACGATTGATGATGTTTATGATTTCTTATAGGAGATGGCTATAAATGCTTATTAATGGCCAACAGAACGTTCAACATCTAGAAAAGCCTTGGGAGTTCATGAAGTGGATAACCTTACTGCATTTACTACTTAATTAACTACATCAACTAAGCAACTTGAAGCCATGACAACAAATGCCATTAACACTGTATCAGTAGTTGGTCATTCATGTAGTGGAGCCTACCTTAGCACCGAGTGTCAACTTGATAATCCTTTTGCTCCATCTTAAGAACAAGTTCAATATGTTGGGAATTATGATCGGTAGTAGAATAGTCCTTACTCTAACACTTATAATTATGGGTGGCAAAATCATCTTAACTTGTTTTGGAAAAATGATCAAAATATCATGCAACCATCTTTTGGATTTCAACTTTAATAGAAGAAAGTGAACTTAAAAGATGCTCTTGCACAACTTATCATAAACACTTCCAAGTTCATGATAAAGACTGAAACAACTTTGTAAAATCAAACGGCTTCAATTTAGAATTAGAGGTGTAAGTAGGGCAACTTGCAAGTATGATAACGGAAAGGCAGTAAAGATCATTGCCAAGTAATACCGAAACAAATCCCAAGGAGCAAGTGAAAGCCATTACACTTAGAAGTGGGAAGCAACTTGAAGAACCACAAGATAAATTGAAAGCATCAATAAAGGAACAACTTGAAGCTTCAGTGTCAAACCAAGCAAAAACAGAGGACGAGGTTGGTGAAGAGCAAATGGAAGGCACAATTAACACCTCTAAAGAAACAAACTCCTCGAAGTCACCATAAGAAGCATCAGTTCCTCAGAAGAAAGCTTTGTCACCTCCACCATATGTGCCTCTGATCTTGTTTCCTCAACATTTTTAAAAGAACAAGCTAGATAAGTAATTCTCTAAACTCTTTGCTGTTTTTAAAAAAGTTGCACATTAATATCCCTTTTGCAGATGCATTTAAGCAAATGTCGAGTTATGCAAATTTTGTAAAGGAGATATTATGCAATAAGAGGAAATTGAAGGAGAATAAGATGGTGATGTTAACGAACAAATGCAGCACAATTTTGCAAAACAAGTTGCCTCCGAAATTGAAGAATTCAGGGAGTTTCACCATCCCCTTTACTATTGGAGAGTGTTATTTTGAAAAAGTATTATGTAATTTAGGTGCAAGTATTAATCTAATGCCTTTTTCTATTTTTAGAAAATTGAGTTTTGGTGAAGCTAAGGCTACAACTATTTATCTTCAATTGGCAGACCGATCGATTAAGCCTTCGATTAAGCCTCCGAAGGGGGTAGCTGAAGATGTATTGGTCAAAGTTAACAAGTTCATATTTCTAGCAGATTTCATTGTGTTAGATATAAAAAAAAACTATAAAATTCCTCTTATTCTTGGTAGGCCTTTCTTAGCTACTAGTGGAGATTTGATTAATGTGAAGCGTGGCGAGTTAACACTAAGGGTGAATGATAAAGAGGTTATATTTAACATTTTTCATAACATAAAATCTTCAAATAAGCCAAGTACTTGCTATAGGATAAATATCATCGATAGTTGTGGAGTAAATGTTCATGAATAGAAGATAAAAGAGCTTCGAAATGATGTGTACAAGAGTGTCAAAATTTGCAAACAGATAAAATGGTTAAATATACAGTAAGTCATTATGTTTTATTATTCAATTGGAGATCAAAGTTATTTCCAAGTAAACCTATATCAAGATGATCGGGTTCATTCGTGATTGAGAAAGTACTTCCCTCTTGCATGATTAAACTGAAAGATAAGAATGGACATATTTAATTATGCGATATATTTCAATAAACCCCCTTACTTTTGGTTATTGTGAATGTAAATCTATGTTTTGATATTTTTGCGTTTTAGTCTTTTTTGGCTTGCAATTTGGTCCCCAAGAACAAAATTTTTTGGTTTCCACGAATGCTAGCGAACGTGCTTTTATACTCTTTTTTTATGTCTTTTATGTTAAAACATGTCAACACCTGCAAAATAAAAGTAAAATACTTAAAAAAAAATAACTAACTTGAAACGAACTAAATAACATTAAGTATACTACTTAATGATAAATAATTTAAACATAATTATGTAGTAAAAATTAATATATTAACTTTCTTCTCATCCTTTGTTTTCTTTATCCTTTCTTTAATTTCACTACATAACATAAATTATGATGAATAAAGTTTTGAGTAGGATGAAAATTTTGTTACTAAGTGGATTTAGTAGCAACATACAAGCACAAAGGCCTAATGACCCATTAATAAGCGAGCGGCATTATAAAGCAATAAAAGATGATTATAGGTTTTTTAAAAATCATATTAGTTTTATTCACATTTACGCTAAAGAGAGGTTTTATAATGAAATAATAGCACCGCTCAAAAGGCCATCATAAATGAAGAATAATTTGACAAAAAAGACATACCGGAGAGTAGCTTCCTTGGCAGCATCGCGCACTTCAGGCTTCTCAGTTCTCTTTTTCTGGATGACCTACAAGGTGGCACCAACAATAGACCTAGAGTAAGGCTTCTTGGTGGTACGTCTCCTCTTCTTTGCAGCATCTTGGGCTATGTCCTGAAAATATCAAAACAAAAAGAATATAATCATTAGGGCCAGCAGAAAATAAGTTTTCCTATAAATGCACAAATGTGAGTTGGCTCAGTCATACTATGAGCAGAAGAACACCATATATTAACAACTGAATTCACTTACCATCGAAACTTAACCTACACTTATAATATATAATCTAAACGCAAGAAAGCTACCTATAAAATATAAAAAGATTGCCAACTTAAAAAATTAAATTACCTTTTTATGTTGCTTCCTGTACACGACTGTCCATGTAAGCTTTGATGGCTTCAACCTATTGTGGAAGTACCTCTTGCACTTGGAATTGGCAAACAGGAAAACCTACCATTTTCAATGCATAATTGATCTCATTGTCAACAAATAGCTATTCATATTTAGGCATAATCAAATTTCCCAAAAGAAAAATAACCTACCTGAGAATCAGAACGAATAAATCTGATGCCTTTCCCAAGATAAATCTTGGCTCCACTGAAACGAAAAAGCTCTGTCTTGAAATACAAACACTAAATACATTAAATGTAAATCACAACCTTAAGTACAGATAATATATTTTCCATTTCACATCTAGACATCAGCTTAAAACACAATACAAAATCATTGAAATCAAATTCATAAAAAAAAAAAAAACCCTAACAACAGGTTAAAGAATCTAGTTTGTTATAGAAGATCAGATACTCATATTAAATCAAAAACCAAATACATTAAATGCAAATCACAACCACAATCACAAATTAATCTAGACATCAGCCCAGGAAGAAGCTAAAAAACAACACTAGTTGATATTCGTTGATGATAAGGGTTCATAACATGTCATTTTTGTAGCCATGACAAAGCTACAATACCTAAAATGCAATTTTCAAGTAATTTCACCCAACTTGTATGTCTAATCAGGATCTCTTTAGCATATCTCTGACGCATACATAAACATTGAACTTAATTGGTTGATAAGACGCTGCTCATCCCCACCAATATTTTTTAAACATAACATTAATTGTTTTGATTGATTGTAATTTTAGAATAACGTGCCCGGCACGAGGCCATGTAATTCTTTTACTAGAGTAGTTTCCACAATGTTTGGCCAAGCTTGGTTGTAGAGCTAAACTTGTGTTAACTCAGAGTATGATCACAATAGGATCTTGAAATCATTAGAAGGTAAAAATTATATTGAGGAGAAAATCCTTCTGGTTTCAATACCTCATGGAATGGAACTGTGGAAAGTAAATCAAATCGAAAGTCTTTTGGAGGCAATGCCTGAATTTCTAAAACACTAAACACTTGTTCACAAAAAGAAATTTGTATGTTTCATCTAACACTAAATTGTCTCTTATATCTCAAAGTTAACAACCGATTTGAAATTTTGCCAAAACATGACCAAATTAATTGAAATCAAACCCAAAACGTCAATTTTGCAATTGCATTGTCCAAAATTACATATATCAAAATCCTTCTAAATAAAACCTTTATACACAAAATAAATCAATCATATTATTGGAAATGTAAGCTCCAAAATTAGAACTAGAACTAGAACAAGTGTTTCTCATTATTACAAAAAGAATACTTCAATCTCCCAAAAAACAAAATACATTGCCCAGAAATCATTGAAATCAAATTTAGTAACATATGAGATGAAAGAATCTAGTTAGTTACAAAATATCAAGTACAGAGATTAAATAAAAAAGAAAGAACGTGAATGTGAACGTACTTGAGAACCATCATGGCGTACTTAGTGGTGTTGTTGTTGCTATTGCGCTTTTTCGATACCAAAACCCTACCCTAATTCTTAGCAGAGCTATTTATAGATAGAGTGGGCCGTATTTGTGTTTTTTCTAAGTTCACCCACTCGTTACTTTAAATGGACCACCCACAATTTTTGAATTTAAAATCGGCTAATAACCTTACCGTCCGTAAATTTTTATAAATCTTTTCTAAATGGACAAGTCAGCTTTCTAATGGTTGCATTTGGGTTTAGTTTGATGGTTGAATTTAAATTTAGGTATTCTAGGGTTTTTGTGAATTTGAAAGTATTATTTATTTATTTATGCCATTTTTTTAGTAACTAATTTATTATAAAAAAAAATTACAAGTGCTTATTTGATGAATCATATTTTATAAGCATTATACATATGTTATTAAGGATTTTTTTATGAACAAACCTAAAACTAGGATGGAAATATTAAGATTGGATAAACTATGACATAATTTATTATTTTGTAAAAGTTATTAAAATATTAGTACTTGATTTTTTAATTGCTAAAAGGAGTTTTTTTTTTTTTTTAATTTTAAAAACCCTTTTCAAATTTTTGGATGTTATTGTTGTTACTTTAAAAAAGGCTTTTAATGAAAAATATGATTACTTATAATAGTAATGAAGGGTCATGCTTCATGCTCAAGCTCATACATATCCACATCATCTTCTCAACTAAATGAATACAATACAATTATTTACGTTCATTCAAAACCAAGTAGAATAATAAATACTCAATTGCATTGCATTAGTAAAAAAAAAAAAAAAAAAAAAAACAGCCCACAATACATCTTACAACAAACCTGTGCACCTCAGCCATTAGATAAAGTTGTTCAATCTTTTCCTTGTAAAGGAATTCATGTTTTTTACCCTAAATGGGATGTATATAAATCATTTATATACATCTTTGTAGTAGGGTTGTTGCTGTTTCATTGAAAATACAAGAACAAACTTATTCAGCTCAATATATTCTTCATTTTCTTGTTTCTAACTTGGTATCAAAGCAGTGTTTTTTCTTTTCAAGCAATGGCTTTTAGTAGCAATCATAACAACACTACACAAAATGTGATGAACAGTTTCAATCACAACAACAATATTAACTTCACCTTCACCAACACAATCAAACTTAAAAACACTAACTTTCTGCTTTGGAAGTCTCCCACCAACCATTCGGGAAATGACTTTGAGAATTTCATTGACAAGGAAGAAACACCACCAAGAAGGGTAAATGTCTGTGTTGATGACGAACAAAATGTTACCACAACTAACAATCTCGAATAACAAAGTCTGGAAGAAGACTGACCAAATGTTAATGAGTTGGATTCTTTCAACCTTTATGTGAAAGTATGTTGGGTGCCGTTGTGGAATGCACTTCCTCAAAGGAGTTATGGGAAGCCTTGGAGAAAATCTTTGCAGCAGAATCTATGTTTGAAGGTGCTTAATCTCCAAAGCTTCATCTCTAACACTAAGAAGGAAGTTATGACCATTACAGACTACTACATGAAGATGAAGGGGTATGCTGATGAACTAAGAAATGCAGGTGAAGTTGCCACTGACAAATATCTTACCTTATTTATTTTTGGTAGGCTTAGAAGGGAGTACAATCCTGTGGTTGTCAATATGTCATCAAGAAAAAGAAAAAAAAAAATAAAAGGCCTGTGCCCATTGATGATGTTTGCTTTATGTTCTTAAGTCAAGAGAACAGAAATGATCAACTCAACTCTCCATCAAACATTATTTTCCCACAAGAAGCTGTAGCAAATTTTGCCCAAGCTGGTGGTAATCGAAAGAAGAACTAGAATAGAGGAAATTTGAATCCTAAGAACCAAGGTGAAGGCAAAAGTGAAGATAGAAATAGACCCAACCCACTTGCCAAATTTGTTCCAAGTCTGGACATGTTGCATTTGAGTGTTAAAATAAATTATATTTTATTTTGATTGATAGAAATAAAAATAATAAAAAAAAGAGATGAAAAGAATTTAAGACTTTGAATACTGATCGATGGAAATAAGAGCAATAAAAAAAAAAGTAAGTTAAAGGTAGAAGCAATTATTGATAATAAATATTAGTTGTCTTTAAAGGTAGAAGCAATTATTGATAATAAATATTAGTTGTCTTTGGAGGATTCCTACTTCAACAATCATACATATTAAAAATGAAAAACAAGGACGTTGAAAATTAAAAAGTATTGAATAAAAAATTACTTTACATATAAAACGTTAAAAATTTGAACGAAATATAATAAAGAAAGACTTTACATATAAAACACTCGCCTTGTGTCCAACAACAGAACAGTTCAATGATAAATTCATATTAGATGAAGGTCAGTCCACGTGGAAACAATATTTAATATTTTCTTTTTCCAGATACATTAAATCAAAAATCAAATACATTAAACGCAAATCACAATCAAATATCAGATAACTAAACCATGTTAATATTTAATATTTTCTTTTTCCAAAAGACATTATTGTTATTTTTTTTATATTTAATTATGTTAATGTTTAATATTTATTAATATAAAAAAAAATCTAGTTTATTTATGCAACCATAATCTTATTATATATAAGTGTTATATATTCCAGAATATTAAGATTATAGATGATAAATTAAAATAGTCAGTAATAAATTAATTAAAGTTGAGTTCTTCAATTAAATATTACTAATGCAGTTCACTAACATTAAAAATATGATAAATTCATATCGACTATCAATATAATGATATTATAATAGAGGCACTTTATATAATATTATTATATAGGACTGTATCAAATATACATTGAATTCTTATATAAATTTTATTACTAACTAAAAATTTAAACAATGTTAATAAATGATTATATACAAATCAATTTTGAGTAATCATAAACTTTTGTTTCCGTTATTGAGTCTTTTGAGTTACTTGTTAAAATTTATTTTAAGAATAAACTCAACACTTATATTTTGAAAATTTAGTGGGATAAATAGTTAGAAATATGACCTATAGATATAGAATCTATTTCTTTCAATTAGAAGTTAGAAAAATGATTTCCTTGAATATTAATTCTTGAATTGAACAATTTAAACACTTAATTTATAACTAGTTTATAAAGTAATTGTTCACTAGAGAATTAAAAAAACTTAAGAATAAAGATATAATTATAAAGGTAAAACGAAAAATTGACCTAACTCTTAATTATAGACCATTTATAGAGGGTTGAACTGTATGCAATGATTATATCAATAGACTGCATAAATTTTTTGAGTAAAATATATGTATAATTTTAAGAGCTTAATTTCAGATTTTTAGTGAAATAATATAATAAATTAAATTATTTATTACATTAGATGTTTATATGTCCAGAAAATAATTTTTTGCAATGCGTATTTAATTTGGATTTAATTAATTCATTAAAAATTAATTAATTAGTAAGATATTTTAAAGAAAATATATTTAATTAATATCCAAATAATTTAATTTAAGAAATTAAATAGATAAAATTTAAAAATATATTTATCCTCTTTAGGTTTCTTTTAAACAGTAATTTGAATTAATTAGAACATCACTCCTATTAGAAGTTATTTTACAAATTTAATTAATTAATTAAAATTGTTTTAATTAAAAATTAAAATATTACTTCTATTAAGAGTTGTCTCAAACATTTAATTAATTTACTTCTATTTTAATTAAAACAAGTAAGTATAGAAATTTTAGAGGTTTTTCTTTTGATGTAAATTACAGAGAAAAGTCAGTTTTCTCTTAATATTATTGTATTACAAAAAGAAACCTACCATTCTCTTCACTGCGACTGAAAGAGGATTGGTTTGAAAATATTAGTAAAGAAAAACTTGTAACTAAAATAATTAAAAAGCATTAAGGGGTATTTTTTTTTTTCCTTCTTTTTTCCTTCTCATATAAATTTTGTAACTCTTTTAGTTTATTTTTCGCTATTTATACGATGAAATTTTCCAACATCATCAACAGTAGGCATATCTTTAAGCTCACTTAAAGATTTTTTATTCGGAGTAACACGATCTTTTCCTTTATCAAACTTAGAAGTCATCTACAACATGAAAAACAAAATCAGTTAATCAATAATATGAAAAAAATATATATTGTAGAAATTGAACATTAATAAACACAAATATAATTGTATAAATTGAATAATATAATGATTATATATAATTATAAAAAGATCTCAGTAAATATAATTGTATATAAAAATTTAACACTAATATTTAATGATCTATTACAAAAAATTAAAAAAATTACCTTTAAATGGGAATGAAAGTAATTAAATAAGAATTGAAGGAAGTTAATATTTAATGAATTATTTAGATTTTCAATGAGAATTAAGAAATGAAGAGGAAAAGAAAGCCAATTAAATGTAAAATAGAAGGAAGTTAAATGAATTATTCTATGAATAGTATTACATTTTCCAGGCGAAGTTGCAGATTGGTGGCATAACTAAACTGAATCAAGGACTAGGATTTACGGCAAGGTATTTTCTTTTTCATTTTTTTTTAATTTTCTTTTATTTTTTTATACTAATAATTGAAATTATTAGATTGATCTTATATATTTATTAAGAATTATTAAATTAAAAGTTTGTGTAAATTTATATTTCATAATTTTGTATATTATAAATAATATTTTACTTAAAATATTTATTATAATTTTTTAACAAATTGAATTGAATTGAATTTTAACGGATTGATAATATAAATTTATAGTTCAATCTAATGTAAGTGAATTTTAAATTATTAAATCTAACCTGATTCCTTGATCTACAAAACCAATTAAAAACGGATTGGATCGGATTAGATTGAACGAATTGAGTGAATCCGGATGAAGAAGAAATCGAAGCAAGAAACGTATATGTGTAGGTAACTAACTAAAACAGAAAAAAATCCTATTACATAAATAAAAACAAATTTATTTCATATTTTCAAAAGTCAATAAAGGTGGCAAAGAAATCTTGTAAATAATTGATGTAAACATTAATGATTGACACAAGCAATAATTTTCGTATTATGATTTGACAACAATTAAATTTGAGAGAAGCATGGAAGACCAAAGACAAATTTGGAGTCGGTGTAAACATTAATATTGGTTTGACAGTGTTAAATAGCACGATATTATTAAAAATAATAGGGAGTTTGAGGCATTAAAAAAGTGTTTATATATGTACACTATTGATATATTTTAGGATTTTTTTTAAAATAATTTTGTAAAGAAAAATTGATGTATTCTCTCTAAAATTTTAAAAAATAGATAAATACTCTTTTTGACTTAAATGAGTTGGACCAAATTCATATACTAAAATATTCTTAATCCTCTTTTTCTATTTTTAGTAATAATTTAATGCATAAAAAAATTAAGTGAAATATTTTTAGTATTTTAATTTTATATGTAATATATCTATTTAAAATATTATATTACTTTCATTACATTTTCCTTAAAAAATTATGAAACTCATAATTAATATAAAAAAAAAATATAAAAAATATATATGTGTTATTTATTATAAAAAAATAATCAAAATTTTCTTATTTTTATATTGTTAATTAAATTAAATTAATTTATTTAATAAAAATATAAAACATATTAATTACTAAAATTTATAAATATGTAAAACTAAATTTAATTTATATGTTATTATTTATGACTCTCGTCTTATTCAAAAAGTATAATTTTTTTAAATATTTTATAAAACTCTCTTCTTTTCTTGAAATATTTATTTAGGTTAAATTATAAATTTTAGGATATTTCATTTTGAGTCTCTGCTACTTGTTAAAAGTAAATTTGTTCAGTAAAATCTTTCAGGCTTTCGTTAAAAATTTTTTCTAAATTTTCTCTCTTCCATATCTAAATTATTGGTAAAATTCTCCAAACTACAAAATGTCCTTGAAAGCATAAAATAAAGTTAAGAAAAAAAAAGTCACAAGAGCTTCTGATTCGTTCTCACGTAGTAGTCATCAAGTAATTGATTACATAAAATTAATAATTTTAAAATTGTAAAAATCAATTAATTTGCTATTATAAGAAAATTATAACGTATAATTGAAAGCAGCATGTACGAATCCTCCTGCCTAGAAATTTGTTACCCACCAAACATAATCACGAACATTTGACATCATGAAATTATCACATAAACAGTAGACTCTACTGTTGTTTATCCCACATTTTTCTTATTTTTTTTCATGTGTTCCCAATTAGAGGTTTTTTAGAGATTTTTTCCTCATACTTTTAAGAAATTCTTTAACATGTTTAATTCGAGTGTTATTTTAATTAGCATATTATCATTGACTAGTTCAAAGTAAAGTGTGGAAGCAAAACGTAAAATTTTAGAGGTTCGTAATATTAAAAAAATAAAATAAAATTCAAGTTGCTAAAGGTTATTTTTTAATATACTGTGATGATATAAAGTGTAACACAAAATATTTGTAAGCAAAGGCATGTATAAATGCACTATCCTTCCTTTGCAACAATTTTTTAGTATAAACTGATTGTATATCATTTTTTTATCTAACATATAATAGTTATTAGTTTTTATAAGAATGTACTCCCGAACATAAAATCCTTGAATAACATAAATATTATACTCTAATAATGGAACATCAAGAGGGAGCAGAAGAATATTTTTTCTATTTATTTCTCTACATGTAAAACTAAAATATAGCTTTTATATATTTATGAACATACATGTACTTTTTCATTTAAAATATGTCTCCTATAATACCATTACATTTACATAACTCATATTATACACAATTAATTATATTAAGATATATTAATATGGTTACAATAATAAAACTATTTTAAAATACTTTGTTTATTTATAAAATATAAAACACTAAAATCTAAAAATAATTAATAAATTAAGGGATAGAACATACAATTTTTTAAGTGTAGACACACTCATAATCTTCTTATTTTCTTAAAATATTTATTTTGAGTCTCCACTACCTACTAAAAATAAATCTATTTTTACTATATTGTTTCGGCTTTCGTCAAAAAGTTTTCTAAATTTTCTCCTTTCTGAGAACTAAATTGTTGTTAAAATACTCCAAATATGTCCTTAAATGCAAGAAATAAAATAAAAAAGGTCACAAGAGCTTCTAATTCGTTCTTATATATAAAATCATCAGCTAATTGATTATATACAATTAATAATTTCAAACTTGCAAAAATCAAATTAATTTATTATAAGAAATTAGAGCGGACGATGAAATTATTATATATGAATTCTCCTTATTAGAAATTTCTTACCTACCAAACATAATTATTGATATTTCGCACTATGAAGTAATTATGAAATAAATAGTAAACTTTATTATTGTTATCTAACATTTTTTTCTTTTATCTATTTTGTATTTGTGAGAAATATTACCCATTATATATGAGACTTATCATGTTAAAATGTGAACAGATTTTTCTTACAAAAAAAGATATAACTATGAGAAAATGCTCTATTACCCCCAAATATTTGGTACAATGCTCTAATTCTTCGTAATATTTGACAAATACTCTATCACCTCTTCACTTTTTATTTTTTTTTTCGGTTTTGCCTTTTGATTATTTAAATAATTTACACATGAATCGAACCAGTGGTTTAAATAATAACCGAACAAAAGCTCAACAACTTTTGTGACAACAAAGGGTAAAACAGATGGGAAAAGCATTTATACTATTGCATATACAACTATTATATAAAACTGATAGTGTTTTAGGATTTCACATACTTATCGTGAAAATTACTATGTTGCAAATGCTCTAGCTGACAAAGGGCTTAAGCATGCTTATTTGTAGTAGTGGTATACTCCTCCCTCAAAATTTGGGATTCCCTTGTTTGAAATGCTAACGGATTCTCGAGTTATCGCTTTTGTTAATTACAAGTTTTCTTGGTGTTCGGCCACGCACCAAAGTTTTGCGTTGGTGGGCTCCTGCAGTGGGAGGGATTATTTTAATCTGGATGAGTTGTCCAATAACAATCAAGCGTTCTTAGCCTTTACTATTTCCCTTTTTTTTTTTCTTCTTCATGGTTTTACATGTTTGGGTAGGCCATTTTGGTAACTTTATTCTCATGCTTTTGTACCTTTGTTTTATTTTTAATAATATCTATGTGAGCTTTAACTTGCAGATCGCTTAAAAAAAAAAAAGTTTGAGTTAGGAGAGTAGAAAAAATACAAAAATTGAAGAAGAATCCTCTTCCAATTTGAATGAAGAAATAATTAAAAAAAAAAAAACATTGATTGGGATAACTCAATTGATCAAATATTTGAACAAATTCTCATTGTTTCTTATTGAATTTCATGGGATTAAGGCTAAATTATCTAAAAACCCTTACCTTCTGTTAAACATCAGGAACAGTTCCTGAGGTCAAAAAAAAAAAATACCGAATAGCATAAAAATATTTATAACAGGTTATATGATATTTGATATTTTGGTGCTATAATATCAAGTCACAATGAAATAATAATAAACAAATACTTGACATATTTGATGATACTAGATTTGCGTTTTGTTTGATCTATCTTACTGTATTTCTATATCATGTCTGATAAATTTTGGTAGCTGATATGTCTCACAAATTTTGATAGATGATATATTTGATAAACCTTAAAAAAATTTTTATTTGTAAAATTTAAAATATGAGTATCTCTTACTATAAATTCAATATTTTTTAAAATATTTTTAAAACTCCTTTCCAACAATCAAACGATAAAAAAAATAAGAAGAGCTTGGATAATAGTAATAGTAAACTTTTTATTTTTTTTTATTTCAACTAAAGTCATCATACTTATCTCAATCAACATTCGATCACTGATTACATCATCGCCGTTACAATTTACAATTGAATGATATCATCGCAATTGACAAATAATAAAAAAAAATTGACATTAAATAAATAAAAAAAATTAATAAGAATTAGGTGGTTAATTTAATACTGCAATGAGTTGGAAACCAAATCTAAGCTAACTATTGATTTACCACAACAAATTTAACAATTTTGTTTACTTATTTGCTGACTAAAAAATATTAAAAATATAAAAATATGTCAACTATAAAAGTTTTACATCATGTTAATTTGAGTGGAAAAATAAGTAGAAGAAAAAGACAAGACAGAAGAAAAATAAAAATATTTTTTTATTAATTTTTTATAAAAATATAATTTTATCTTCTTAATTGTTAAAAATAAAAATAAAAATTAATATGTTAGAGTAATATGGTGTCTTTTATAAATTTTAAAATTGAATTAAAGATTATGATGTTATGAAAAATAAACTAAACATTATCTCACCTAATACTAATGGCCAATAGTGGATGGAATTTCGGTCAAGGGAACTACGTGACATTGACCGAAATAATTTAGACCTAAGTCCGTAATAATTTATTCCTAAGTGATGATTTTTAAAAAATTCAAAGATTTTTTCATCTAATATGTTAAACATATCAACGTAAGTGATATTTTTAAAAAAATCAGGGACCAAAATGAAATTATCCCGTTATTTCAATATTGGCAGAAAGCAATACGAGTCACTGCGACCCATGTGCTTTCTTCAAATTTAGACGTTCGTAAAGTACACCAGCCAGCTGTACTGGATGCTTTAATCAAAATTAAATTCTTTTAAAAACAATTACTTTACATAAAGCAATAAGAGTGACCTTTAGGGACTAAAATGCCCTTGACTCTACTGAAGTAGTATAAATAATTCTTAGCTTCCTAAATTGTTTTGCTCTCTTGCCTTCAACCTCTTGTTTCAGATTTTTCCTTTGGTGCCCAGGATTTCAGCTCTCCTTTAAACTCTCAGGATAAATAGGTAACCTCTTTTAACTCAACAGCCTTTTATTTTGCAAGTGCTTGATCACGGAATTTTAATTTCTTTGGAGATCATTATTTTTAATCTACCAGTATCTAATTATTAAATCTATTAATACATAACGCCAAATTAATTCATATATTATCATTTATTAGTCTCATCTTATTTAAAAAATTTATTTTTTTAAATATTTCTTAAATGCTAGTAATTCTCTTCTTTCTATAAACATTTATTTAGTTTAAATTGTAAAATTTGGATATATTATCGTGAGTCTTCTTTATTTGATAAAAATAAATTTATTTGGTAAAATCTTTCATACTTTTGTTAAATTTTCTTTTCTGATTTTATCTTTTTCAGATCTAAATTATTGGTAAAATACTCCAAACTAGAAAATGTCCTTAAACATTTTAAAGAAGATTTTAAGAGAGTTGATATTAGACTTATTTATTTTTTTAAAAACTATTAACCTTTATAAGTTACATAATAATTTTCTCTCATAAATGTATAACATTTTAGAGTAAGTAATTGCTTCGGTGTATCTTTTGAATTAAAGGGTACATTATGCATTTTGAAATTTGTAAATAAGTCAAACTTGAACAGTAAATAACATATTTAATATTTACAGATCCACTAAGACTTGGATAAATAGATATTCTCTAATGTTTGGAGAAAAGTAAATACTTAAAAATAGATAGATATTCTCTAATGTTTGGAGAAAATTTAAATAAAAATAGATAGAATATTTTTTTTAACTTTTATTTTTATCAGTTGATCTGATGTTTAAAAATGTTTTAACATATATATTTCTAACTCATTATTAAAATATTAAAATTTTTTAATAATAATTTTTTTTCTTATATTTCTTATTGAAATAATATATTAAAATAAAAAAATTTGTATGTAGCTCTTAGTATATACAAAATGTATTAAAATAAGGACTAAATTATTAAAATCGAGAATAAATTAATATAATTAAAAAATGTATATTTTATGTTGTTATTTTATAAAATTTTAAGGATGTAAATGATAATAATTTAACATGCCAAATTGATAAAAATAAATATTATATGAGATATCTACCTATTTACTCAAACTTGAGAGAGATATCTGCCAATATTTTTAAAAATATAGTAACATAAAACTACAAAAATCTCATACAAACTTAATTTATTTATGCAAATAGTAAATCTAATATAATTTTCTTTTATTTTCGTGAATTTTCTTTTACTTGAATTGAAATATAGGATATTTAACAATAATATGTCCTTGCTTTATTAATTTGTATGAATGAATTTGTATAAATAGCAACATTCATGTGAAATTGTTTACATTTTATTGTCGTTAATTAACAAAGTAAAATGAGAAAATTAAGAATGGAAAGTCTGCTTATTATAAATTGATGTAGTTTGAGGCAAGTATATCCATATAACTATGTTTTTTTTTATCAATTTCAAACGTTCCCAAAGTAATTCTTTAAGACGAATTTTTTCAATTAATTTGCTACTAGTAATAATATTTGATTATCCTTAAATTATATTTGCAGATGGAATTGTCACAAAATCTTCTTTGTACAGAAAATATTCATATGATGGAACAACACGCAGAAAAACAATTGAAATTATTGGAAACACTCGTGGACCTACAAAAGGAATTTATCAAATTAATCAAAGAAAATGTCCCTAAAAAAGAAGGTGATATTTAATTGCATTTAATTTTTTATTAATTTCATACATTTTCAAAAAATTATTTGATTAATGAACCAATAAAACCATGACAGGTGATGACGATCTTGCTCTGACTGCAGCACCTCTAGTTGAGAAGGACATGGTTCTGCTACCTAGTATGTTATGCTATTACATTATACTTTGTTATGTAGATCCAAATTTTACAAGGAAAAGAAAAGAAAAAACGAAAGCAATGGAGAAAACTTAAAATTATTGGTTGAATGATTTTGTTTCACAAAGTAATTTAAAATAGAAAAAATGACGTATAATTTCCTAGGGTTTGAATTATTATATTAATTTAAAACTTAAATTTCATTAAAACTCTAGATCATCATTACAGTAACTCCTATAAATTTATATAATAGTTATTTTACAAAAATATAGGGACTGAATGATAATTCGTTAAGATATCAGACCGACAAAGGCTAATCAAGAAAGATCCTCCTGTTTTCATCAAAATCTAGGGGTTAACACATCCCATAAATGTAGAGATATTTACTGTTTTTTCAAAAATTAGGAGTTATATTACAATATTTAAAAAAAAATGGAAGGGCTGTGTATAACTTTTTAATGAAACCTATGGAATTTAAGATTAATTCAAAAATTACTAGATAAAGATAACAATTAAACTAATTAGATTACATCAATCCCTGCCAATCAACCTTCATGTTCTCCTTCTCTACTTACATAGTGAACAAGAAATTATTAAATTAATAACTACATCTTTTGTTTTTAATTTATCTTATTAAAATAACATTTAATATTATATTTTATTTAATCCTTACAATTTTCTTTAAAAAATACAGAAGAAGCAAGAACAAGACGATTAAAATTGTATCGAGCTGCATTAAATGGCAATTGGGAGGCGGCTAAACAAGTACAAGATGATTGTGAAGAAAATATTGGGGTACTTGAGATCTCAGAAACTCGAGAGACCGCTCTTCACATTGCAGCTGAGGCAATGCAAATTGATTTTGTGAAGGAACTTGTGAAAATCATGAATGAAAATGATTTAGAAAAGAAAAATAAATATGGACAGACGGCTCTTATCTATGCTGCTTTGTCCGGAAAGGTGGAACTTGCTGAAGAGATAATGAAGAATAATAACAATATAGCAATGATTCCAGATGAAGATGGCACATTACCAATTTACATAGCTGCATGGAAAGGCCACAAAGAAATGGTTGATTACCTTTATCAAAAAACTAGACATTTGTTGAAGGAAGATAATAGAGCGGAATTATTTGTCAGTTGCATTGAAAGGGATTTGTATGGTGAGCATTCTGCAAATTGCTTTTGGTACTATGAGACATATCTTCATTATTTGAATATTTTGTTTCCAGATATTGCTTCGCAGTTGCTTACGGATTACCCAAATTTAGCCACTGCTCGAGATGAAGATAATGATACAGCACTGGATGTCTTGGCTCGAAAGAATCTTAAGGTTTCTAACTTGGTCAATCAAAATCAGCAAGGAATTATTAAGAAATTCTTCAATCTAGGTTAGTCCTTTGAACTTTAACGTTAATAAGCACATCTTGTTATATTTGAACAATATATATTTGTTGATTACTTATTTTGTGGTTGCTTTTTGATTTGTTGATAATATAAAGTTTCAGGTGCCAAATTTGTTGAAATTGAAAAGCTGAAAGTGCTTCAATTAGTTGAAAGGATTTGGAAAATAGCTATATTGTCGAGTACCGATGAAATTTCTAAATTAAGTGTAGAACTAATATTTGATGCTGCAGAAAGAGGAAACGACGAGTTTCTATCTCTTCTTATTCATGAATATCCTGATATTCTATGGAAATCTGATGAAACAAAAAATGATCACACCATATTTCATCTCGCTGTTAAAAATCGTCAAATGGAAGTCTTCAAACTCATCTATGAGACAACTTCATTGAGAAATATGTTATCTACAATGACAGATAAAAATGATAATAATATTTTGCATTTAGCTGGAATGTTAGCACCATCAGATCGCCTCAATATTGTATCAGGAGCAGCTTTACAAATGCAGAGAGAGTTATTATGGTTTAAGGTAAAAATTTTTTCTTCATTCATCTTCTTATAAACATTAAACGTAAGCAAATTGTTCATAATAAGTGACATTAGAGTTGTGAATATATATTGTATATGTATAGCATGGTACCACACTTGAATGAGTAAATGTTAAGGAGTCAATCAATAAATGAAAATGGCTAATGTGGGAATAATATAACTTTTTTCTAGTATTGGTCTTTCACATTATCCACCTAAATTCGTTTCATTTTCTTTCTTAATTTCACTATTTTATATTTTTGCCAAAAGTCTTTTGGGAAAGTAAGAATACACTACAAGTACCACAACCATATGATTATTATCATGTAAGAATTTTGTTGGATTATTATTGTTTTGCTAATGATGGGATAGCTTGGACTTATCCAGACTTTTTTGAGTTTAAGGACAAATTTTTTTTGTATGCAGTTAGGAACACATGAAAGAGTACTATTTGAAAAGTATGATAATTAGAGAGATGCATTTGGGTCACCCTACTTAGACTTTTCCGTGCATAATTTGCAAGCTAGTTTAAATTACACTTCCTTAATGATGAAATGTCCAAATGTGTAGGAAGTGGAAAATTTTGTTTACCCGTGGGCTGCTGAAGCTAGAAACAAAAAAGGGTTTACTCCTAGAGCTTTATTTACAAAGGAGCATGAAGACTTGAGAGAAAAGGGGGAGCAATGGATGAAAAAAACTGCAGAATCTTGCATGATTGTGGCAGCGCTTATTGCCACCGTGGCTTTCGCAGCAGCTATCACGGTACCCGGCGGCAACAACGAAGACACTGGGTTTCCTATTTTCCTTGAAAAACCTTCCTTTCAGATTTTTGCCATATTTGATGCCATATCACTGGTATCCTCCACTGCTTCAATATCTACCTTTTTATCCATTCTTACTTCGCGGTATACAGAAGATGATTTCCTCTGGGTGTTGCCAAGGAAGTTGCGTACTGGATTGGTAACGCTTTTCGTATATGGCAGCAATGATGGTAGTGTTTTCTACAACATATTTCGTTTTCTTTATCGATAGAAGCTTATCGATTGCTATTCTCGTTATCTTAATTGCTTCAACACCGGTTATAATGTTTGTTTGGCAACATTTCCAACTATTCTATGATGTTCTGCGTTTGACCCATGACTCGCATTCTCTCTTCAAACAAGGTAAAAGTATCTTCAACAAAGAAGAGGAAGCAAGTGATCAAAGTCAGAAAAGCAAGCTATGCAGCGTCCAATTGAAATTTCCATTTCCATGTAGCACAAATGTTTGAGTGTTTTCTCTACCATCTATTCCTTCATAAAATACTTCTACAAGGATATATGTGTGTTTGTATTTATTCTATCATAATTCGATCTTTTTTTCCATTTTTAAATGTTTGGAGACAAAAATATCATAATTCATTCTTGGATGCATGTTATACTCATTTTGGTGAGTCTTGATCACCAATATCGATTATTTTAACTCCAATGTCACTAATGACAGCCATAAACTATTTTAGTGTTGCAAAATATTTTTTACTACTAAATGTGTTGTTTTCACTGACTCTAACACACTCCAAAATCTCAACAAATCTCTTTTGTAATCAATCAAACACTTGGAAGATTAAAAAAAATTCAAGTATAACAAGAACAGAAGAATTTGCTTAATGAACAATGAAGAAGATTATTTATGTGGTTCAGCCTTTGAGGCTTACATCCACGGGAAAGAACACCAGCAAAGCTTAATCTTATTTAGTGACAATAAAAAACAGTTTACAAGCTTTAAAATGAGCTATAGCACATAAAATTTTCTCTCATAAATGTATAACATTTTAGAGTAAGTAACTGCTTCGGTGTATCTTTTGAATTAAAGGGTACATTATGCATTTTGAAATTTTTAAATAAGTCAAACTTCAACAGTACATAAAATATTGGATATTTACCCATCCACTAAGACTTGGATAAATAGATAAATACTTCTACTGTTTGAAGAAAAATAGATACTCTCAAAATTTAAACAAATAAATAGATACTCTTCTTAACTTTTATTTCTGACGGTTGATCTGATGTTTAAAATATCTTAACATATAAGTTTTTAATAATAATTTTTTCTTTTTTATATTTCTTATTGAAATAATATATTAAAACAAAAAAATTTTGTATTTAGCTCTTAGTATATACAAAAGTATTAAAATAAGGACTAAATTGTTAAAACAGAGAATAAATTAATATAATTAAAAAATATATATTTTATGTTATTATTTTATAAAATTTTAAAGATATAAATGATAATAATTTAATATATCAAATTAACAAAAATAAATATTATAAGAGATATCTATCTATTTACCCAAACTTGAGAGGGATATTTGTCAATATCACTAATATAATTTTCGTTTAGTCTCATGAATTTTCTTTTACTTGGATTGAAATATAGGATATTTAACAATAATATGTCATTGCTTTATTAATTTGTATGAATAAATTTGTATAAATTTGCTTTATTAATTTGCTAGTAGTAATAATATTTGATTATCCTTAAATTTTGTTTGCAGACGGAGTTGTCACAAAATGTTCTTTGTACAGAAAATATTCATATGATGGAACAACACGCAGAAAAACAATTGAAATTATTGGAAACACTCGTGGACCAACAAAAGGAAGTATCAAATTAATCAAAGAAATTGACCCTGAAAAAGAAGGTGATATTTTAATGACATTCAATTTTTTCATTATTTCATACATTTTTTAAAAGAAAATTGTTTGATTAATCAACCAATAAAACCATGACAGGTGATAATGATCTTGCTCGGACTGCAACACCTCTAATTGATGAGGACATGGTTCGCTATTACGTAGATCTATATTTTAAAAGGAAATAAAATAAAATAAAAATAATGGAGAAAAACTTAAAATTATTAGTGGAATGATTTTGTTTCACAAAGTAATTTAAAATAGAAAAAATGACGTATAATTAACCAGGGTTTGAATTTTTATATTAATTTAAAACTTAAATTTCATTAAATTTCTAGTTGACCATTATAGTAACTCTTATAAATTCATATAATACTTATTTTATAAAACTATAAGCACTAAAATAATAATCTGCTAACATATCAGACCAACAAAGGCTAAATCAAGAAATATCCTCCTGTTTTCATCAAAATCTAAGTGTTAGCAAGTCCCATAAATCTGGAGATATTTACTGTTTTTTTCAAAAATTAAGAGTTATATTATAATATCAAAAGAAATGGAAGGGCTATATATAACTTTTTAATGAAATATATGAAATTGAAGATTAATTAAAAAATTACTAGATAAAGACAACAATTAAACTAATTAGATTACCTCAATCCCTGCCCATCAAGCTCCTTATTCTTCTGTTCTATTTACATAGTTAACAAGAATCTCATAATAAAATAACAGTAATACTGACGGTTAGTCATTATCTAACATACTTATTTTGACATTTAATCTAAATTTTTATTAAAATATTAATTTTAGTCCTTACCATTAATTAGGACTAATAATTTTGTAAAAGGAGAATATTATCCAGAGAAGAAGATGAAAAAAATAATGGCATATAATTGAATTTATACCGAAATATTCAAAAAATTGCAAAAAAAAGAAAAACCCAAAAAAGCTTATAATAATATTATATTATATAAGACAAATAAATTAAATAATTAGAGTTAACATGAGAAATCATATTTTTAAAAATATGATATTTTGAGAATCATTATCCTGCCTTTTTGTAACTTTGAATGAATTAAATAAAACAAAATAATTTTGCTTTTAGTTAAATGAATTATTAAATTAATAACTCTTTTATTTTCAATTTATCTTATTAAAATAACATTTAATATTATATTTTATTTAAACCTTACAATTTACTTAAAAAAATACAGAAGAAGCAAGAATTAGACGATCAAAATTGTATCGAGCTGCATTAAATGGCAACTGGGAGGTGGCTAAACGTATAAATGGTGATTGTGAAGAAAAAATATTAGAGTACTCGAGATCTCAGAAAGTCGAAATACCGCTCTTCACATTGCTGCTGACGCAAGGCAAATTGATTTTGTGAAGGAACTTGTGAAAATCATGAATGAAAATGATTTAGAAAAGAAAAATAAACATGGAGAGACGGCTCTTTTTTATGCTGCTGCGTCCGGGAAGGTGGAACTTGCTGAAGAGATGATGAAGAATAATAATAATATAGCAATGATTCCACGTGATGATGGCATATTACCAATTCACAAAGCTGTATGGATGGGCCACAAAGAAATGGTAGACTACCTTTATCAAAAAACCAGAGATTTGTTGAGGGAAGGTAATAGAGCGGAATTATTTGTCAGTTGCATTGAAAGGGACTTGTATGGTAAGCATTGTTCTTCATCTTTCTGCAAATTGCTTTTGGTACTATCAGACATTTCTTCATTATATGAATATTTTGTTGCCAGATACTGCTTTGCAGATGCTTACGGATTACCCAAATTTAGCCACTGCTCGAGATGAAGATAATCAGACAGCACTCGATGTCTTGGCTCGAAAGAATCTCAAGTCTTCTAACTCTGTCAATCAAAATCAGCAAGGAATTATCGAGAAATGCATCAATCTAGGTCAGTCCCTTGAACTTTAAAACGTTAATAAGCACACCTTGTTATATTTGAACAATATATATATATTTGTTGATCACTGATTTTGTGGTTGCTTCGTGATTTGTTGACAATTTAAAGTTTCAGGTTCTAAAGTTGTAGAAACTGAGATGCCGAAAGCGCTTCAATTAGTCAAACGCATTTGAAAAATAATTATTTTGTCGAATGACCATGATATTTTTGAATTAAGTGTCAAACCATTATTTGATGCTGCAAAAAGAGGAAACGTTGGGTTTCTATCTATTCTTATTCGCAAATATCCTGATATTCTATGGAAATCGGATGGAACAAAAAATAACCACACCATATTTCATATCGCTGTTAAGAATCGTCAGAAAGATGTCTTCAAGCTCATTTATGAAACAGGTTCATTGATGGACATGTTATCTACAATGACAGACAAAAAGATAATAATATTTTGCATTTAGTTGGAATGTTAACACCATTGGACCGCTTCAATATTGTATCAGGAGCAGTTTTACAAATGAAGAGAGAGTTATTATGGTTTAAGGTAAAGTTTTTTCTGCATTCATCTTCTCATAATTAAACATTAAACATAGGCAAATTATTCACAATAAATGATATTAGATTTGTGAATATATATTTTATATATATAGCATGGGATACCACGCTTGAACCATTAAATGTAAAGGAGTCAATAAATAAATGAAAATGGCTAATGTGGGAATAACATAACTTTTTCCTAGTATTAGTCCTTCACATTATCCAACTAAATTTGTTTCATTTTCTTTCTTAATTTCACTATTTTATATTTTTGCCAATAGTCATTTGAGAAAGTAAGAATACATTACAAGTAGCACAACCATACGATTATTATCATGTAAGAATTTTGTCGGAATATTATCGTTTTGCTAATGATGTGATAGCTTTGACTTATTCCAGACTTTTTAACGGACAATAATTTTTTGTATACAGTTAGGAACATATGAAAGAGTACTGTTTGAAAAGTATGGTAGGGTTTTATTTTCGAATACTCTGTGATGTTCTGCGTCCGACCGATGATTCGGATTCTCTCTTCGAACGAGGTAAGAGTGTTTTTCACAAAGAAGAGGAAGCAAGTGATCAAAGTCAAAAAAGCAGGATACGCAGTGCACAATTGAAATTTCCATTTCCATGTCTCTACCATCTATTTCTTCATAAAATACTTCTACAAGGACATGTGTGTGTTTGTATTAGTTCTGTTATAATTCGTTCTTTTGTCCATTTTTGAATGTTTGAGTGTTTGAATGACATTCTTCTTAAGAAAAATATATTGTTTTCTCCTCTGAGATGCATGTTATACACGTTTCAACGATTCTTTATCACCAATATTGATTATTTTAACGCCGATATCACATGATGATACCCATAATCTATTTTAGTGTTGCAAAATATTTTTTTCTACTAAATGTGATACAATTTTTTTCATTGTAATAAAATCACTAAGAGTACAAATTAGTTCGTCTTGCTTGTTTGACAGTACTAAAATAAAGGCACTTATAATTTTTAACATTTATTTTTTTTACAACTTATAAAAGTACATATACTATATTTTTAGTGCTAAATTAAGTATTTGGATGTATAATTAAAAAAATACCTACAAATTATTAAAATTAACATTTTATCTTTTATATATATATGAAGATTTTGAATTAACTATTTTGTAAAAAATATTCATATATTAGTATTATATCATTTAGAAATATAAAAATAAAACAATTATTTAACAACAACAACAGCTGTATTTTATAAATATTCCTAAAACTAATGCTATTTGTTATCATAATTATTATAAAAAAATTTAAATAAGTAAAATTACCAAAAATAACTGCGACTTTAATAATTCCAAATATATAAGAAAAATAATAAAATCACAAATGTCCATTATCATCTGTAACATACTGATGCAAAATAAAAAAAACTAAAAAAATATATTGTTCACATAATCTAATTTAAAACTACATCAACTAGGTATAACAAAATCTACAATCCTTTCACATTATTCATCCATCTCTCTTACATGAAATTACTAGTGGTTGTATCTGAAAATACCTCAACCATAGTTGCTTAGCATAGCAATCTATTTTCGTTTACAAAATATGTAGAACCATGATTCATGCAGCAACAAATTATAAGAAAAAATATGTAGAACCATGAACCATGATTCATACTTCTTTCTCTTCTTTGTTTATAAGTGTATATTCACTTTGTATATTAATATAATGGTAGTGAAGAAGTAAAATTAGATTTTATAATTTTTTGCTTTTAGTTAGTAGAAAAAAAGAAGAGAGATTATAGTTTATTATTTCTACCTAAATTATAAGAAGACTAAATATAATTTTCAAATAATTGTATATATATATTAATTTGGAATTGGCCTTTTTTAATTAAAGAAAATTTATGGTTTGAATACAATCAAATATAATATTATATTAATTTCAATTATAGTTTAATATGTATTCTTTTTTAATCTCTTTTTATTTATAATGACTTATTGACATGTTTAATTTTTGTATAAACGCTATGAGCATGTATGTCAGCATTTAACCAATTTATTATACTATTATTGTATAAGCTTTTATCTACTCACTTTTTCCAAGAGAAAAAAAGTAAAGAAGTCTCACACTATCAGAAAAATAATATACCTTTGCAGTATTGATAGTTTTCCCGAAATGGCTTAATAGTGTAGCTCCGCGTTGTCGCAACTATGCTCAAAAAGGCCAAACATTGTAGTTCCGCGCTGTCAAAACTATACATATATTGCAGCTCTGCACTGCCAAATTATATCCAGAAGGGCCTAACACTGCAGCTTCGCGCTGCCAAAATTATGTTTACACTCAACTCCTTGCTGATAAAATTATATGCGAAAATTGTAGTTCTGCACTGTCAAAACTATACATATATTGCAACTCCGCGCTGCCAAGATTATGCTCAGAACAACACTATAGGTCCACGCCGCTAAACTATGAAAAAACTACAACTCTGCATTGACAAAACTATATATTGTAGCTCTGCACTACCAAGATTATGCCTAGAAGGGCCCAACACTACAGTTCTACGCTTCCAAAATTATGTTTATACTACAGCTCCGCACTATCAAAACTATGCCTAAAAGGGTCAAGCACTACAATTCTGCGTTGCTAAAAAACTATATATATATTACAGTTCTGTGCTACCAAGATTATGTTCAAAAAGGCCCAACACTGCAGCTCCGTGCTGCCAAAATTATGCCTACACAGTAGCTCTGCGCTGTCAAAATTATGCCTGCACAGCAGCTCTGCGTTGCGAAAAAAATTATGCCAAAAATGGCCAAAAATTACAGGTCTGTGCTACCAAAATTATGCCCAAAAGGGCTCAACACTATAATTTCGTGCTACTAAAATTTTTCCTCTATTGTCAAAAACTATGCCTAGAATGGCCCAAAAAAAAAATACAGTTCCATGCTATCAAAACTATATCAAAAAGGTTAAAACACTACACCTCTTGCTGCCAAGATTACAAAGTCTAAACACCTCTTGTGGCCAAGATTACAAAGTCTAAAAACACCAAATAGTACTCACAAGGTCCAACATCATTTGCTCAAAATACCCACACGTATTCACGCGATGTCGAAAATCACTAAGTCCCAAAGAATTAAATCTTATGCATGAGGTATTGACATCATTTGCTCAAAAGAACTATAAACATCTACGCTATACTAAAAATTACTAAATCCGAAATGACCAAATTGTACCCATGAGGTATCAACATTATTTACTCAAAAAGAGCTACATGCATACATGCGATACCACAAACCTTCCTCGCAGTAAATAAAACAAATCCTACTTAGACTACTAGAAATTGCCCTCGCAGGAAACAAAATAATATCTCTTTCGGACTACCAGAAAAAAGTAGATAAAATAATGTTCCCTTAGATTACCGAAAATTATTCTCGCAATAAATAAAAGAAAGCCCTTTCAAGTTATCAAAAAATAAAATGCCAACATAATACTCTCGTAATAAATAAAATTAAGTCTTCTAGTACCACTAAAATACCGATTGCTTGCTCACATGAGCTAAATACACACCTTTCGATGTCAAGTTACAAAATCTAAATGGACACAAAAATATACCACCAAGGTCCTAATTTTCACTCAAATAAGCTAAAATCATGCACCTTTGCGGTGTGAAAATGCTCTACAGATACAAAAATAAATATACCTCTGTTGTGTCGACATCTAGCCCAACAAAACCAAACATCATACCTTTGCCATAGTAACTTACAAAATCTAGAGGAACAAAAAGTTATATACTTATGTAATATGGATATCTCGATTAAGAGAAAAAACTATGATGAAATATCATAGCATCTAAGCAAAGAAATGCATAACACAAAAATACGAAAATGAATAATAACAACATAAAAACACCGAATCAGAAGCAGAAATAAATAAAGCACAAGTTTACAAGTAACACTATATAGGAAGTAAAAACCTTAAACTTAGTACGACTTAATTTCTTTATTTGATCTCACTCTCTGTCGACAAAAAGTTATCTATCTTTCCACAATTTATTGGAAACTAAGAATGTCAAGAGTCATGGGTAAGGAATTTAAGAATTCAAAATATACTCATCACATTATATTAATCAGGACCTCTTTAATTAAGATCTATCCTTTTGTTGTTCCTTGAATAATAAAACATTATTTACTTCATTTGAAATCATCTTATAAAAGAAAGTAAGTGATCCTAGAAAATTCGGCAAAAAATTGGGTTTTTGAGCTCTTCATTAGTTTCGAATAGTAATTACGTTACTTTTGAAACTGAGAGACTTATTGTTGAATCATTTTTCCAACATCCAAAATTAGGTTGATTTTTCATTTGCATGTTAACCTAATAAAAAAATAACTATTCGATCCATATTAAAGAATAAAGATCCAAAAGATAAATGATAAAGGTCTAAATTCATAAAATTTTAATTAATATTTTTTATTTAGGTCAAATCTAATGAAGATTTTTTTGGGGATAATTCATATTTTATCTAAATTATAGGTAAGCTAGAATACTAAATTATCTCTAGTTAAAATTTTACTAAATTCTATGTTATCTTCAATTAGAATCCCATTTTAACTAATTTTTCAAATAAGTTAATGAATCAATGAATATATAAAAAAAAGAAACAACAAAAGAAAAGAGTTTCTTTCTTCTTTATACAAATAAATTTACTGGTTGATATCAGGTAACGAAATTTGATATCAACAATATGTAAAACGATTTAGTCAATACTTACTTAAGTCTTCCTGTTAATGTTTGAGTGATATAATAATCAAACTTTTCTATTGAAATAACCAAATACAAATTGATGTGATATTATTATATAATTATCATATTGCCAGTCTATGCTATTCTTATGAATTTGGCATTTTTATTAGTCAATAATATCAAGACACATAAGCATATGCACAATAGTTTAGGTACAAAAATATTGTATTTCTATTATTACTCTAAATTTATTTAATTAAGAAATTTGTTTAATTTTACTAGTTTATTGGTTAATAAAACTATTTAAATTTTTTTAAAAAAGGTTAATATTTTTATTTTAATTAAAATTTTGGAAGCAACCTATTGTATGGGGTATATTAATTATATTGTGTTTAATTTCTTAAATAATAATTAGGACGCATGAGCTCCTAGGCTTTGAATTAGTATATTAATTTTTTGTTTTAAATTTCATCAAAGTTCTCATTCTTCAATACAATAAATCTTATAATTTTATAAAATATTTATTTTTCATCAAAAATATAGGGACTAAAATGATATATGCTAATATATCAAATGGAAGGTGGCAAATTAGCCGAGCCGGCTCACTTTGTCACGGGCTTGGTCCATAAACAGTGTCGGCACGATCCATGAATAGTTCTAGACTGGGTCGACTAGCTTGCAGGCCGGTGCTGCGCAAGGCCAACCCACGGGCCCATGATGAGTTATCCAATGGGTTTGGCTTTCAATAAAAAAATATTTTTTAACATTTGTTGTGGGTTGTATTGAGCCCATAAGTCGGGTTTGGCACGAGCCTGTGATGAACCATACTAGCTTGCAGGCCGATGCTGCGCAAGGCCAACCCACGGGCCCATGATGAGTTATCCAATGGGTTTGGCTTTCAATAAAAAAATATTTTTTAACATTTGTTGCCATTCGAACTCATGACTAAAAACACAAACAACAAACATACCACTAGACCAACTCTATTCACTTATTGTAATTTATAAATAAAATATATTTAATCACAAATGCACATTTAGTGAATTTATTAAATATATCATTTTTAAATTATTATTATTGATATCAAATAATTGTATAATCTAATCATAATTTTATCTTTAACAATTATTATAATTTATAAATACAATAATTGTATAATCTAATCATTTGAAGGAACAATTATTATATTTTACTATCATAATTTTTTTATTAGCAAATAAATTTAAAAACATTTAAAAATTAATTAAATTAAAAATCTGTAAATAATTATAAAGGACTTAATTGACTAAATTAAAAAATTATAATTTGTATTACTTTTGTACTTTAGAAGGGCAAGAATCCAACCTAACAGTAAAAATGCTCCAATAATTATGGGTTTTGATTTTGAAATTTATTTTAATTTGATTTTGAAGTTTGAAATTGAAATTTAAAATTTATTTTGGTTTAAAAATTTTACACTAAAAGATTTATGTATTTATATGATTATAATGATTCAGTGATTATTATAATATCATATTATATATTTAATTTGGATTACTACTAACTGATGATTGTTATCAATTATTTTGTGAAGAAATCAAATATTTATTTTTTTATGTTATCTTAATTATGTTAGTTTGATGAGACGTGAAATCGGAAAAGTTAATTTTTTTTAAATATTTTAAATATGTATTCCAATCAATAATTTGATTTTTTTTTTAAAATTTATATTAAGTTTAATATAAACCATTGTAAAATTAAATTATTATATAAATTTTTAAATTCTAATTTTATAAATGACACAAGTCACCTCCACCATTTTATCTTTTTCCTTATAATTACTCGTTGTCTATTATAAATGACAATATTTTTCATAAATATAAATTACTTTGATGATTGTTAATGTTATGTATAAAATTTTTTAGTTTTATGGTTTTATTAATGATAATAATAGTTATAATTATAAAATTTGAATCATCTTAAATTACAAAATTATTTTTTATCAATATAATAATTTTGATTTTAATAATATAAATTAAAGATGTACTATTTGTTAATATTGTTTATTTATATAAATTTTTCAAATAAATGTCTTTGATGTAATGGTAATTTTTCTAATTATTTTTTATTGTCTTGTGTTCGATTCCTTTTATTACCAAATTTTTAAAATAATTTTACAAAGTCAATGCAAAGTCAAAACAACCCGTGAACCGGCCCAAGTATGGGCCCTACACAACTCGTATGAGCCAGACTTTATGGGCCATATTAGGCTTAAAGTTTGTAAAACAGGCTCGACTGATCCAGCTCAACTATTGTGCATGCCTAGGCCAGCCCAACATGCCAGTCTGCTTAGGCTTTATTTTTATGGGCGGGGTTGACTCAACCCGGCCCATTTGCCACCTCTATATCAAACTAATAAAATCTGGATAAAACAATATCTTCTTATTTCATCAAAAATCCAACTGTTAGCACATCTAAAAAATCTAGAAATATTTACTATTTTTTCAAAAATTATGAGTTATATTGATATATATATATATATATAGGGGTTTTAACACATATCTCCCCTAAGATTTAGCTTTTTAACACTTAAGAGAGAAAGTTTGGCTTAATGCACATATACCTCCCTTACAAACTTCTACTTCCATCCATAATTATTGAAAAGACATATTTGCCCTTCTTTTGTCATTTTCAAAATAAAGACAAAATTTTAAACTTGAGATTTTTTTTAAGTAAAATAATATATTATTGAAAAATGAAGAAAAGGGAATACAAAAGAAATTATAGATTCAGCAAAAATTAAAATTTAGAAAGGAAATATAGGTAAATGACAATTAAAACTGATCATTTCATATAGAGTACAAAACAATATAAAAAATAATGGTGAAATTCCAATAAAGAGTGAAATCACAGTACAAGTGAGGTCTTTCTATCATTCTAAATAAATACAAAGAGCATTAGTTTTAGAGAGTGTATAAATGTATTATTTGATTTTAGTAAGAATTATCTATACTTAAATAATTTCATCAGCTCGAAAAAAAAAATGGACAATTAAATGATAAATAAAAAATTGGATAAGTAATGGAGATGGTCCTCCGTCTTTAATAATCTAAACCTCAAATGTTTTGTTTTACGATTAAAAGGAATAAGCCTTTACTTGATAGAACTTTATAATTAAAGTTTTTTAAAGAAAAATTTTTACAAATAAAATTTTTATAGGTGGAGTAAAAGTAAATGGAGTAAAAATTTTTGTAGGTATATGTTAAAACTTCCTATTTCTAAAATTTAATTTTTGCTGAACTTATAGTTTCTTTTGTATTCTTTTTCTTTATTTTTTAATAATATATTATTTTAATTAAAAAAATATCTCAAGTTTAAATTTTTATTTTTATTTCGAAAATAGTAAATGATGGGCAAATATATCTTTTATATAATTATGAATGAAAATGGAAGTCTGTAATGGAGTTATGTGTGCATTAAACCAAACCTTCTTTCTAAATGTTAAAAAGCTAAACCTTAGAAAAAGTATGCATTAAAAAACTCTCTCTCTCTCTCTCTCTCTCTCTCTCTCTCTCTCTCTCTCTATATATATATATATATATATATATATATAACACAGCAAGGGCTATAACTTTTTTTATGAAGCCTATCAAAGTTAATTAAAATACATCAATCCCTAACCAATCAAACTCCATATTCTTCTCCTCTATTTACATTATTAACAAGAAATTAATAATAATTATAACAGTAATAATGACTGTTAATCATCATCTAACATGCTTATTATGATGTTTAATCTAAATTTTATTAAAATATTAATTTTAGACCTCACTCTTAATTAGGACTAATAATTTTGCAAAAAAAGAATAGTCATTGTGCTTATTATGACATATATACTCCTTGGAATCTTTTCTCTCAGTTATCTCAATTGCTGCTGCTCTATTTTTCTCTTTGTTCACCGTCTTCTGAAATGAGGAAGGGAGCTTGTTATTTCAATTTTGACTGGCGGCTTTTCTTTCTTGCCGACATAATTCAATTTTCACATAATACGCTATTAATTATAAGGTTTCTTCGAACGCGGTTAATGTTGACAAAAGATTACAGATGTGTTGCAATTACTATGCTCGTTCAATATTTACGGAAAGCAAATGTGCTTTCTTCGTTACTTATTATGAAAAGCCAAATTTTACTGATTAATTGATAAAGAGATAATTATTATGTTGACAGAAAGCAACCCATGTGCTTTCGTCATTAATTTTATGAAAAGCCAAATTTTACAGACTTCTATGAAAAGCCAAATTTTACACGCTAATTGATAAAGAGCTAAAATTTTAAGTAACTAGTCAAAATGAGGCGCACAATTTCTGCTTTTAATTCCAACCACATTTTGAAATAATTTCATTAATATATAATAGAAGAAAAGTTAATAATAGGAGACTGAATTTTTATAAATTATCACTATTTAAAATGTCTTTTAAAATGAGTATCTCAATTTTTTTAACCAAAATATCATTACCTGTATGTATATTAATTATATTTTAAAAATTCTTTATAAGAGTATTTGGGTATAAATTGGTCATTTTTAAAATATATTTTAAATAATAATCATTTAAAAAAATTAATTTTAAAAATTGTTTATGATTAAAATTTTCCATATATAGAATATAAATTAAGTCTTCACCATTTTCATTCAGAGCTGCAGATTTCAACTCCCACATATCAGTAAAGTACGCTTTAAACTTAAGTCTTCTATTTTAAATTCTTTTCAGAAAATGTAATTCACATGAAACAATAAGAGTGACCTTGTGCATCTCTCTCGATTATAATTATTTGTCAAAATTTACTTCACATGAAACTTTAGGGACTAAAATACCCTTTACCCTATTGGAGTAGTATAAATACTTCTTAGCTTCCTCATTCTTTTGCTCACTTGCCTTATTTTAAGTCTCTCTTTCCAGATTTTTTCTTTGGTGCCGAGGATTTCAACTCTCTTTCAGGATAAAGAGGTAACCTCTTTTAACTCAACACCCTTTTATTTTGAATGTACTTGATTACAGAATTTTAATTTCTTTTCTGATTATTATTTTTAAACTGTCAATATCTAATTATTAAATCTATTAATACATAATATCAAATTAATTCACATGTTATCATTTATTCCTCTCATCTTATTTAAAAATTTATTTTTCTTTTAAATATTTCTTAAATGCTCATAACTCTTTTCTTTGCTCAAAACATTCATTTAGTCTAAATTGTAAATTTTGGAGCTTTTATTTTGAGTTTCCTCTACTCATTAAAAAAATAAATCTATTCGGTAAAATGTTTCAGACTTTTGTTAATTTTTTTTTTTAATTTTATCTTTTCTAGATCTAAATTATTGATAAAAAAAAAACTCCAAACTAGAAAATGTCCTTAAAAGCAAAATATAAAATAAAAAAGAATGAAAAAGTTACAATAGAAAATGTCCTTAATTCCTACTATAGCATTCGTATTTATCACTAATAAAAATTAAAAATACGAACAAAAATTAATGAAGTACTTGAGTAGTAAGCGTTCACCTATATATAATTCTCAGCTTAAGGCCTGAGCTTCATTATTGTCTTCATCTTTTGCTTATTTCAAGCCTATATTCTCAGAATTTTCTTTTTGGTGCTCAGGATTTCAACTCTCTTTCAAGATAAAGAGGTAACCTCTTTTAATTCAACAGCTTTTTATTTTCGACGTGCTTAATTATGGAATTTTAAGTTAGTAAAAGTAATAAATTATCAGTATAATAAGTGTACGTAATGTTTAAAAAAAAACTAAATTATGTTCCCAAATTAATTCTTTAATACGAATTTTTTCAATTAATTTGCTAGTAGTAATAATATTTGATTATCCTTCAATTTTGTTTGCAGATGGAGTTGTCACAAAATGTTCTTCGTACAGAAAATATTCTTTCCTGTACAAACATATTTAGACAAACATATATAGTTGTATTACTTTCCTGCTAATATATTTATAATCCTAATTTTTATTTACTGAAAAACTAACCTAGATCTAGATTTATTAATTATTAAAATTAATATTTTTTAAACAAAATTTACTTCACATAAAAGAATGACACCATATGCATCTCCCAATTATAATTATTTTTTTAGGGAAATTAACACACCCCTGCACATAGAAAGCTATAGTTTTACCAAAATGTCCGTAATCTTAATAGTTAACTAACAGTTGATCAAACGTTTCATTTATACGGGAGTTTTTAGAATTTCAAAGGAGGTATATGTTAATTCTCCTTATTTTTTAAACTCAGGTATCTAGTGAAGTACACAAGTGTCGACCTATATATATTTTTCAGCTTGAGGCCTGAGCTTCATTATTGCCTAGTCTTCTTTTGCTTATTTCAAGCCTCTCTTTTCATAAATTTTTTTTGTTTGCTGACGGAGTTGTCACAAAATGTTCTTTGTAGAGAAAATATTCATACGATGGAACAACACGCAGAAAAACAATCGAAATTATTGGAAACACTCGTGGACCAACAGAAGGAAGTAATCAAATTAATCAAAGAAATTGGCCCTAAAAAAGAAGGTGATATTTTAATTACAATCAATTTTTTTTATTAATTTCATGTATTTTTTAAAAGAAAATTACTTGATTAATCAACCAATAAAACCATGACAGGTGATGATGATCTTGCTCGGACTGCAACACCTCTAATTGCTGAGGACGTGGTTCAGCTACCTAGTATGTTATGCTATAACATTATACTTTATTGCATAGATCTATATTTTGAAAGGAAAAAAAATAAAATAAAAATAATGGAGAAAAACTTAAAATTATTAGTGGAGTGATTTTGTTTCACAAAATAATTTAAAATAGAAAAAATGACGTATAATTTCCCAGGGTTTGAATTTTTATATTAATTTAAAACTTAAATTTCATTAAATTTCTAGTTGATCATTATAGTAACTCTTATAAATTCATATAATAGTTATTTTATAAAAATATAAGGACTAAAATGATAATCTGTTAACATATCAGACCAACAAAGGCTAAATCAAGAAATATCTTCCTGTTTTCATCAAAATCTAAGTGTTAGCAAGTCCCATAAATCTGGAGATATTTACTGTTTTTTCAAAAATTAAGAGTTATATTATAATATCAAAAAAAAAAATGGAAGGGCTATATATAACTTTTTAATGAAACCTATGAAATTTAAGATTAATTCAAAAACTACTAGATAAAGAAAACAACTAAATTAATTAGATTACCTCAATCCCTGCCAAGCAACCTCCTTAATCTCCTGTTCTATTAACATAGTTAACAAGAATCTAATAATAAAATAACAGTAATACTGACGGTTACTCATTATCTAACATACTTATTATGACATTTAATCTAAATTTTTATTAAAATATTAATTTTAGTCCTTACCCTTAATTAGGACTAATAGTTGTGTAAAAAGAGAATATTATCCAGAGAAGAAGATGAAAAAAATAATGGCATATAATTGAATATATACCGAAATATTCAAAAAAATAGCATAAAAGAAAAACCCAGAAAAGCTTATAATAATATTATATTCATGTAAGACAAATAAATTAAATAATTAGACTTAACATCATAAATCATATTTTCAAAAATATGATATTAATAAGAAATATAATATTTTGAAAATTATCATCTGGCCCTTCGTAACTTGAATGAATTAAATAAAACAGAATAATGATGATTTTATTTAAATAAATTATTAAATTAATAAGTACAATTTTTTGTTTTCAATTTATCTTATTAAATAACATTTAATATTTTATTTGATTTAAGCCTTACGATTTACTTAAAAAAAATACAGAAGAGACAAGAATTAGACGATTAAAATTGTATCGGGCTGCACTAAATGGCGACTGGGAGACGGCTAAACGTATATATGATGATTGTGAAGAAAATATTGGAGTAGTTGAGATCTCAGAAAATGGAAGCACCGCTCTTCACATTGCAACTTCAGCAAAGCAAATTAATTTTGTAAAGGAACTTGTGAAAATCATGAATCCAAATGATTTAAAAAAGCAAAAACCCAACGGAATGACGGCTCTTTATGTTGCTGCTGTGACGGGAAAGGTAGAACTTGCTCAAGAGATGATGGAGAAAAATAAGGAAGTAGCAATGGTTCGAATTCATGTTGATGGCATATTACCAATTCACATAGCTGCATTGATAGGACACAAAGAAATGGTAGATTACCTTTATCAAGAAACTAGACACTTATTGACTGAAAATGATAGCGCGGAATTATTTGTCTGTTGCATTGAAACGAGTTTGTATGGTAAGCACTGTTCTTCACTTCATCTTTCTGCAAATTGCTTTTGGTACCATGAGACGAGTCCTTCATTATGTGAATATTTTGTTTCCAGATATTGCTTCGCAGTTGCTTACGGATTACCCAAATTTAGCCGCTGCTCGAGGTGGAGATGATGATGAGACAGCACTGGATGTCTTTGCTCGAAAGAATCTTAAGTTTTCTAAGTTCGCCAATCAAAATCAGCAAGGAATTATTAAGAAATGCTTCAATCTAGGTTAGTCCCTTGAACTTTAATTTAAAAAGTACGTTAATACGCATACCTTGTTATATTTGAATAATATATATATATTTGTTGATTACTCATTTTGTGGTTGTTTCATGATTTGTTGACAATCTAATGTTTCAGGTGCCAAAGTTGTGGAGACTGAAAAGCTTAAAGCACTTCAATTAGTCGAACGCATTTGGAAAATAGTTATATTGTCGAGTAAAGAGGAAATTTCTAAGCTAAATAGAAAACTAATATTTGATATCGTAAAAAGAGGAAATGTCGAGTTTCTATCTGTTCTTATTCGTGAATATCCTGATATTCTAACGATATATGATGGAACAGAAAATAAATATAGCATATTTCATATTGCTGTTAAAAATCGTCAAGTGGAAGTCTTTAAGCTCCATTATGATACAGATCTATTAATGATTGCTGAAGACAAAGACAAAGACAAAGACAAAGACAAAGACAAAGACAAAGAAGATAACAATATTTTGCATTTAGCTGGAATGTTAGCACCACCGAATCGGCTCAATATTATATCAGGGGCAGCTCTACAAATGCAAAGAGAATTGCTATGGTTTAAGGTAAAATTTTGTCTCCATTCATGTTCTCATAAAAATAAAACATATACAAATTATTTACAAGAAATGATAATAGTCGTTAGAGTTGTGAATATGAGTTTTATATGCATAGCATGGCAGAATATACTGGAACGAGTAAATGTAAGAGTCAATACGAGGAGTAATTTTATTTTGGTCCCTAGCATTTTAGGATATATTATTTAGGCTAGTATGTTTCACATATTAAATAGAAAGGCCCTTAAGTTTTTTGAAAATCATCACTTAAATTCAAATTATTTTGATTAATGTCACATAAATCACTCCACCAAACTTCCGTCCACGCTTGATAGTTAGTGAGGTGGGATAATTTTTAATTTACCTCTTATAATATTAATAATCTTTAATGTAAACCTAAAATTTATAAAAATTATCATATTATTCCTACACATTAATTTTTTATCATTTTTATCTCTATTTTTAAAACTAAAAAGATAAAATTATATTTTTATAAACTTAATTAATAAAAATTAATTCTTTATTTTTTCTTTTTCCTTGTCTTTTTCTCCTTTGTTTCTCTCCTTTCATTATTCTTCTTCTCCATCATCTCTTCCTCTTTTTATATTTTTTTATCAAGGAGAAAATACAATGAGTTTAAAACAAATTAAAATTAGTTATTTGATATTTTTAATTCAAGCAAAGAGAAAAACTAATGCATAAAGCAATTAATTTATTCAAATCACCTAATCTTAACAATAAAATCAATTAATTGAATTTATAAAAAACCAAAGATAATTTATTTACCACTAGAATTTTAATAATTTATTTACTTATTTACTCAATAAAATATAAAAATATATAAATATGCCAATTATAAAATTTTTACATCATGTTAATTCAAGTAGAAAGTATCAAATCATTACTTTATTTTTTTTTAAATAAAACATTACAGAAAATATTGTTTTTATAATAATAATAATAATTTTTTAAATTTGAATTCCAAAATAGTTAATTTACAAATATGTGTATGCGTTATATTGATAAAATTGATGATTTTTTACCTTAAGAAATATTTTTGATATCCTATGAAATTAGATAAAGTCTAATAAAATATATAAAAGAAATTAAAATTGAGATTTTTTTTATTTTTGGATTTCTTAAGTTCAATAAATTGATTCTATTATTAAGATTATGAGAGATATAAATAATTATATTTTTGTTGTGTATTATTTTTTATTTAAATTGAGAATATAAATAGAGGAGAAAGATAAAGAAGAAGAAAAAATAAATAATTATTTTTTATTAATTAAGTTTACAAAAATATAACTTTATTTTTTAATCGTTAAAAATAAAGATAAAATATGATAAAATATTAATGTGTAGGAGTAATATGATAATTTTTATAAATTTTAGAGTTAAATTAAAAATTATTAATATTATGAGAGATTAATTGAAAATTATCTCATCTCATACTAACGGTTAACAATGGATTGAAGTTTGGTTAAGGGACTCATGTGATATTGATCGAAATAATTTAGAGCTAAGTAATGATTTAAAAAAGAAAACCTGAATACCTTTCTAACTAATACATGAAATACATTGACCTAAGTGACATTTTCTGAAATGTTAGGGACCAAAATAGAATTATTTTGTCAATAACAATAAGTGAAAGTGGATAATGTGGGAATAACATAACTTTTTTCTTATACTAGTCGTTGACATTATCCAATAAATTCGTGTCATTTTTTTCCTTAATTCCACTATTTTATGTTTTTGCCAAGAGTTTTATTATAAAATAAGAATACATTGTAAGTATTAAAACCTTCAGATAATATCGTTCTACTAATGATGTGAAAGTTTTGACATATTCTAGACTTTTTCGAGTTTTAAGGACAATATATTTTTTTTCTAGATAGTCATGAATATACGAAAGAGTACTAGTTGAAAAGTATGATAGGATTTTATTAGATAGATGTATTTGGGTCACTCTACCTCTGAGTTTTCTACGCACAATTTGCAAGCTAGTTTAAATTGTAGTTTGTTAATGATGAGATGTCTAAATGTTTAGGAAGTGGAAAAACTTGTTCTACCAAGGATCACTGAAGCTAGAAACAAAAAAGGGTTTACTCCTAGAGCTTTATTTACAAAGGAACATAAAGACCTGAGAGAAAACGGGGAGAAATGGATGAAAGAAACTGCATCATCTTGCATGGTTGTAGCAGCACTTGTCGCCACTGTGGCTTTCGCAGCAGCTATCACGGTACCAGGCGGCAACAATCAAGAAAAAGGGTTTCCCATTTTCCTTGAAAACGCTTCCTTTAAGATTTTTGCCATATTTAATGCCATATCCATGCTATCCTCCGCTGTCTCATTATCGGCCTTCTTATCCATTCTCACTTCGCGGTATACAGAAGAAGATTTCCTCTGTATGTTGCCAAGGAAGTTGCGTACTGGATTGGTAACACTTTTCCTATCAATGGCAGCACTGATGGTAGTGTTTTCTACAACATATCTTATTTTCTTTAACGATAAGGAGTTATGGATTGCTCTTCTCGTTACCTTAATTGCTTCAATACCGGTTATAATGTTTGTTTGGCAACATTTCCAACTATTCTATGATGTTCTGCGTTTGACCCATGACTCGGATTCTCTCTTCAAACAAGGTAAGAGTGTTTTCCGCAGAGAAGAGGAAGCAAGTGATCAAAGTCAGAAAAGCAAGCTATGCAGCGCCAAATTGAAATTTCCATTTCCATGTAGCACTAATGTTTGAGTGTTTTCTCTACCAGCTATTTCTTCATAAGATACTTCTACAAGGACATGTGTGTTTGTATTAATTCTATTATAATTCGTTCTTTTTCACATTTTTTAATGTTTGAATGTTTGAGTGACATTCTTATTAAGAAAAAAAAATATATTGTTATGTATTAGTAATTTATCATTTAGAAACATAAAAATAAAATAGTTATTTAACAATAATAACAGCTTTATTTTACAAATATTCTTAAAAGTAATGCTATTTGTTATCATAATTATTGTAAAAAATACTCAAATAAGTAAAGTTGCCAAAAATAACTGCGACTTTAATAATTCCAAAAATATAAGAAAATAATAAATTATCATCTCTAACATACTGATGCAAAATAAAAAACAATAAAATATATTGTTTTATATAATTTACTTAACACTACATCAACTCTTTAAAATTTACAATCCTTTTAAATTATTCATCCATCTTTCTTGCACGAAATGAATTTTCTTAATATTCAACATCTTGTTGTTCATTCGTTTCCTCATCAAATATAGGAAACAACTCTTCATTATCATCATAAGGTTTGTACTCCATTTTATGTGTCGAATGAACTCTAACAAAATTACCAGTGTTTGTATCTGAAAATACCTCAAGCATAGTTGCTTAGCATAGCAATCTATTTTCATTTACAAATATGTAGAACCATGATTCATGCACCAACGAAGGCACTTATGAAGCTCCTAGAAGTACAGTTGGCAGATCTGAGCCCTTCAAAGCTTATGAAAGGAAGCCCAACTTCTTCCGAAATTGAAAACTTTCTTAATTAACCAAACCCCCATGTTTAATTGCTTCATTCTTTTCCATATACTGGTAAATACCACTTTGCTATGTTAGTTCCAGAAATTTAACATTAACATAGTTCACTGCTTAATTATTTCTACTAGTCTATATTTCATTATTTGAAGAGGTGGTCCAAAAATTTCAATGCTCGAGATCAAAAGAAGCATGCTGGCTATGGTAAACTAAAGTAAATTATTGTTTTAAATAATGAAAAAAAATAATCACTGGGCAAAAGAAGAAAAAAAGAAGCTTAACAACTTTTGATAACAAAAGGGTAAGAGAGAGGAAAATTATTTATATTATTACTTGTACAACTGCCAGTCACCCCTTAGTTAAACTAGCTGGTATCATTATTTAATTTCTTGCAAGTATAAATTGGAGGTTATTTTCCTCTAAAAAAATGATAGAGATAGATTTACTCAAATTGGGTAGATTTTGGGATAGCGTCAGAATTTCGAATCTCAATATTAAAAAGACATTATAATATTCGACCATTCTCTCATTGTATTGTTAGTTTGTTCTTGATATCACTATTTTATTCTTTTTTCTCTTAACTTTTTCTCCTCACCTTTTTATCTATTTATGCCCTTTGCTACACATTCAGATAAAACTCCTTGTCAACATTCTTCTCTTTTACCTTCCCTATCCCTCTGTCCATTTGTTTTTCAGTATTTTTCAAATCTTAATAATTAGTATTTATTTATCAGATTTTAATATTCTCTTTAAAGCCATGGAAATTGATCAGTTAAAGCCTGCAACAAAAAGATCAGATAGAGATGATGATGATGTAGCGGCAGACTGTCACAGCACGAGAGATCACATACTAACTAGGTGTGCTAGCGTGTGACAGCTCAAGCACTTTGATGTTTTATGGTATAAAGTTGGCTTTGATCTTAAGGGCTATTATGTAGGGGGGATTTAGACCACCCCTGCCCAAATTGGTCAATGACTGAAGCCGTCCTCTTAATGAGGTAGAGGCAAGCCGAAACCAATTAGATATGCGACTCACTAACGAGACTAACCCTCGACATAGGGGTCTACGAAAGAATCGCACGTGCAGCTCCGCTGAGCATGTAATAAATGGTATCCTCGCCCAATCTTGTTACATTTCTAACTTCTATGGGAATTTACCGAAATGGCCGAAGATAATAGCTTGTAAGATTGGGCGAGGAAAAGCGGGTGTCTAATGTGTGACCCTTCACCATGCTACCCCGAATGTGGGTGTGCTTGCACCATGTTATTGTGTCTCGTGGTATAGGGTCTTTTTGAGGGAAGATGAGCATAGAGAATTGAAAGGCAACTGCGTAGCACCTTATCAACGCCAAGCACTACTACCACCTTACGCCGAGGATGGCGTGCCCGCACGACTGGATGTTACCGTATTCTCTTTACGAAAATCTCTCTAGCTCCAGGGTAGATGGACGTGATGAAGTGGAGCGGTATGCAGGATAGGATCTCGATGGTCTACTAATTAAGCTGGGGAAACATTTGAAAATGGCAACGTATATGAGGGCGTGCACTATTTTTGGTGGGGGAGAACGTCACGGCATGAGATATTGCATACTAGCTAGATGTGCTAGAGTGTGACAGTTCAAGTACTTTGATAATTTCGTGGTGCAAAGTTAGCTTTGGTTCTAAGTGCTATTATGTAAAGGGGATTTAAACTACCCCTACTTGAATTGGTCGGGGACTAAAGCTGTCCTCTTGATGAGGCCGAGGCAAGCAGAAACCAGTTAGATATGTGACGCACTAACAATGCTTACGCTCGACATGGAGATCTATAAGGGTGCCGTGCGTGCCGCTCTACTGGGTACGTGACGAATGATATCAGTGCCGAAACGAAAATTTTCTCAAAATTTCGCTACGTTCCTAACTTCTGTAGAAATCCACCGAGATGGCCGAAGATAATTGCCCGTAAGATTAAGCTAGGGAAAGCGGGGTATCTATCTTGTGAACTTTACCACGGTACCCCAAATATGCACATGTTCACACCAAGTTGTTGTGTCCCATGGTATTAGGTCTTCTTGGGGGAAAATGAGCATAGTGGTTTGAAAGGCAATGGCGTAGCACCTCATCTACGCTAAGCACTACTTCCACCTTGCGCCGAGAATGGCGTGTCTGTACGACTAGATGTTATCGTGTTCTCTTTACGAGAGTCTCCCTAATTTTAGGGGAGATGGATGTGATGAAGTGGACCGGTATGTAGGGTAGGATCTCGATGGTCTGCCAGTTAAGCTAGCGAAATATTTAAAGATGACCACGTGCATGAAGGCGTGCACGATTTTTGGTGGGAGAGAATGTCACGACACGAGCAATCACATACTGGCCGGGTGTGACAGCTCAAGCACTTTGATGTTTCATGGTGTAAAGTCAGCTTTGGTCGCAAGGGCTATTATGTAAAGGGGATTTAGACCACCTCTGCTCGAACTGGTCAGAGACTAAAGCCGGTCTTCTGATGAGGTTGAGACAAGCCGAAACCAATTAGATATGCGATGCGTTAATAAGGCTTACCCTCAATATGGGGGCTTACGAGGGTGCCGCACATGCTTCTCTGCTGGGCAAGTGACAAGACAGACAAGCATTCAAACAAAGATTTTTATTTTATCACTTCACTCAAAAACAAAGAAGCTTGCAACTTGTATGACACAGTTCAGTTAAAAAAGGATGGCAAACAAAAGCAATAGAATCCAAAAAGCCAAGTAGAAAGCAATACAGCAAGACAATTCAATAGACGCACATTAGATACACAACAAGAAAGAATCATTAATTTACAATTTTTCAAAATATTCGAGTACTTTACTAATCAACTTGCTGATAAATTTATACAGCAATAAATGTGCTAAAATTTTTCTAAACATCTTTCGAACATAAAATCTTCAATCAAATCAATGAATACATTATAGGACACTGGTGAAGCAACATCTTTTAATAAATTTTTTAAACCAGCAATCAAATATTGGTTTTGTTGAGCAAGAAAGAAAACAAAATAACATACACATAATCAAAAAGGAAACCTCATTTCTATAGGACATTTCATCGAGCAAGTTAAATGCATCAAACAAATCGTTATATATACTAATTTCTTACTAAACCCATAATCAAAAGCGTAATGAAACACCCATCCTAAATCTTGTTGAAACTGTTTTCACTATGTATTAATCCATTATGACTAAAACTCACAACGTGCATACCGCATAACATCCATAAAGAGAAAGAAAAGAAGTAAACGAGGCAATTCAGAGAGGCAATTAAAGAGCACTCAGAAATCTTCTCAATTTCACAACCAAATTCAAACAAGTTCCAATATAAATTATGATTAGAAAAATCCACGGAATCCCATTACCATATGATTCGAAACTCTAATTCGCAGAAAAAGTTTAAATTTACCGCATGAAATTGAGCTGAAAATTATAAAATATAGGTAGATTTAATACCAAAAAATTGCTTAAATGAAAGTTGCGAACTGAAATACTGTAAAGTTGAGTAGTTTAGGGGCCGCCAGAGATGAGAGTCGAGAAAGGCAGAGAGGGAAGGAAGAAACAATCGGAAAAATGGAACAAAGAAATTGTAATATTCAAATTGGATTGGGGACATTAGAAATTTCTTTAAATCTTCAAGGCAATTTTTCGAAATGACCTAATTTTAGTCCCAAATTCAAATTTGTCCATTATTTAAAATTGCATTAAAAAATATCACTATAATAATTTTTAGACAAAAATATCCCTATAATCAATTTTTCACAAATAACTTTCTATAAATTTGAAATTACACTTTTGAATAAGAAAAAAATTGATATTGCTATTTTTGAACAATTTTTTTTATGAGACTAGTCATAAGGATAATTTTGTTCAGAAACTTTTTTAATTGATCATTTTTAATACAATTATAAACAATAATCATTTTTAAATTTGGGGTGTGAATGGTGTTGATAAATAAAAATTTTCTAATTTTTGATTGCTACCGGCATAAATACTTGAACTGCTAATTTAAAAATAACATCAAGCTTGTGCTACCTCAAAAGTTGACTTTTATTCGTGCTGAGACAATATTAAGACACTTTTATGTTAAATAAAAAGTTAAATTTTTTTTTATTTTTTTATTGGATCTATAAAATCTAAAAAATCTTATTATATTTCTTTTTATAAATACTTATATTCATATTTCAAACAAAAAAAATTAACAAATTGTTTAAGTTCAAATATTTAGATATGTTCACAGTTCAAACTAATTCAAATTTTAATGAAAAAATAAAAAGTATCCAAGCAATTCTATTTCTATGTGTTGCATGCGTTCAAGCTCTATCACATGTGTTTGTACATAGAATTGTAATTGTAAAATATTAGTTGTCAAAAAAAATCTTAAAAAAAATTATGTTTTATCTTATTAGATGCATTCACAAATACTTTAATGATAATAACAATATAAAAATTAATCACTCATTAGCTGAAATGGTTGATATTGTTCCCCTTAAAATAGAGAGTAGGATTCAACTCCTTCGAAAAAAACAGTCCAGGCACATTTTCTCTGTATTTAGTACAGATTTCTAAGTGACATGAGACATTCCTATTCATTTACATCTAAAATGTCTACTTTTATCAAAGAGAAAAATTTACTTACATTCTAATATGGTAAATCCTATATATAATGGGTAGTGAATCATATGCGTAATAGAATCTATTTTAAGGTGAGAATAAATCTTGTTGCAAGCAATGATCGAAAACGTGCCCTCTTATTTGAAAGATTAGCCTCCTAGTCACTCAGGTTAAGCATGAGTAGTTTAACACACACACACACACACACACACATATATATATATGGGGTAGGATCAGTGATTTTTTTTTAATATAAAATTTTATATCAATTGTAAACTATTAGATATAAGCACATTTAACAAGTAATATTATATCTAACATATGCATCAATTATATGGTCAGATATTAACTATTAGATATGTTTATATTTAACGGTTTACAATTAATGTAAGATTTTGTGTTAAAAAAAAGGCTGCTGATCTTGCCGCTATATATATAGGGTAGGATTAAGAGTCCATTTTTTTTACATAATTTTTTATATCAAATATAAATCGTTAGATATAGACACATTTAATGATTAATATTACATCTAACTATATAATAATTAATATATTTATAATTAACTCACATGTCGCTGCAATCTCAATTGTTAGATATACTTAAATTTAATGACTTACATTTGATGTAAAAAATTGTATAAAAAAAAGAGGCCATTGATCTTACCCCTATATATATACACATAATTTTTTAATTAATTGTAAGCTATTGGATTTAGGCACATTTAGTGATTAAAATTACATTTTACTATATAATTAATATATAATTAATGTATAAGTTAGATACAATTTTATCTATTAAATATGTATAAATTTAACGGCTTTTATAACTGATATAAAAAATTGTGAAAAAAAAATTAATCCTTATATGCATGTATATTATATATATACAATATTAAAAAGATAAAATTTAACACGGCTAATCATGCGATTCCCACAAATCCATTAAATTAGAATTAATAAATACTTGATTTAAACTTTGAAGGTGCTTGGCTCAGTTGGTCATCCAATTATACACACCGAGTTCAAAATTAATATATGATTAGTAAGTGGGTATCATGACTTGAAGAGTTGATGATACTACAGCTCGGATGATGATGTAGGTTTGGTCCTATGAGGTGGATGAAAGTCATTGCCTAATTTTAAATGTTCAAATAAAATTAAATAATTTGCTTAACCTATTTCGTAATTATTTTGAAAATCTTAAACGTAGGCAGCGTGATATTACGGAGAAACGGATGTTCCTTGATACACCGGATCGGCAACCTAAAAGATAAGTCAGCACTCACCAATTTCTTGTTCGGTGGGTTTGTAGACACATTGACCCACCACCATTTATTTAACTTTTATTTTCAGTTAGTTTTGTATGTCTATGAATTATCATTTAGCTCTCTGTCTTTTATGTATTCTTACATAAGGGTATAATTTAATAAATTGTACTATATAAGTCCTTAATGTTAATTTTTTGCACATGATATAGAGGTAAAATTATCAGTTATAATTGTATATTGTAAAGACTCACTTGATACTTGGAAATAAGTCATTGAACTTTTTAATTGGTAATTTCTAGAATGTTATAATCTCTTTTGTTATTTTATAATTAAATTAGGTGGATATTGTAGCTCACTACACTGTACTTTACCATAGCGGATACTATAGTTTGGCCAAAATAGGGTCAAATAAGGAGGGTTCGAGATAGATTGAGTGGTTTTGAAAATAGGAACAGGTTGGCCCTAGTCCTGTTTTATTTAAAATAGGGGAGAGGCAAGTTTGGGGGCAAGTTCGTCCTAAACGGGGTAGGTTCTAAGATGATAAAACCTACCCCATTCCCATTCCTACTATTTTTGCTGCTATAACAGAAGTATAAGGTGTTAAAAGATTAAGAAGAAAAATGAAGATTTACTCTTATGTTTCTTTCATTCTTCTTCTCTGAAAACTATAATATAGAGCGCACGATTTGTGCTCGATAGATAATGTTCTTAGTGGCAATTGATGACGATAATACGTGAGTTTTCACTAGAAATATTTCAGCTCTCAAATGAACTTGACGATGAGATATTATTCTAATTATTGTTGCAGCAGGGACCATTTTGTTAAAATTAGCTACATTATGGCTTATGTATTATTTTTCCAAAGTTTGATGCAAAATGTTATCATGCCATTATGTACTTTTTGTATTTGCAAATTGAATTCCTGAAATAGGCACCCACCCACCAACTCCCCGACCCTCGAACAAATATATTCGCACATAAAAAGTAAAAACCATCTTCTGTCGGAGTTGCAGTGTTTGAAGTAGATGCCGTAAGTGAAGTGAGAACAGCAGAACAAAAAATGGCTTCAAGGTTATTGTGGGCTTCAGGTGCTGCTTCTCATCTCAGGATCTCCGTGTTCCACAGAGGCTTTTTTTCAGGTAAATCATCTCTGCTGTTCTTTTTTTGTTGCCTATTCTAGTATTTTTATTGTTTTATTTGTGTACTGTGATCATGAAAATTGGATCTTGTTTATGTCTGTGTTGTAATGGTTGATCTCTGACTCCTTTTGATTAAAGAATTGACTTTTGCAACTGGGTTCTGTTTGTTATTGTCACTTGTGTGATGTTGTTTGTGTTTTTGATTTGTTGAATGCAGATGGTGTGAATGAGGGTATTTATGTTGACTCTGTCTGAGATTTCTTAGTGAGTAGTGATATTCTGATCAGGTTCTTGATTTTCTTGCAAGTTTTAATAGAAAACTATGACCGTTTTTGTTCGCTTGTCAATTTTGGGTCGTCTAATCAGGAAAGGACTCATTAATTTTGGTTGCAAACTTGTTTGGTGGTGAGTAAATTGCAATGATTGGTGGTAATGTTATTGGTGTTGGCCTAGTTGTGCTATGGGAAATAATGAGTTCACATGGTGTCTACTATAGCAACGCCGTGGTATTACCGAGAGAGAGGATCGGAGAAGTTATAAGGAACATATTTCCTTAAATAGAAAGACAGCATCACATATACAAAAATTGCATATTTGTAGTTGTGTGTGTGTTTGTATGCTCCTTTTCTTATGTTTGTGTATATGTGATGCTTTTCTTCATCCTCTTTAATAAGTTCAAGTATAAAGAATGGAAAGAAGAGTTGTTGAACAGGCTCCGAGTGTTAGGATTCTTAATCTGATGTCTATAACATGCGCAGAGTGAGAAGAGGACATTCATTCATTTGTTTACTGGAAGCTTAAGATCATGGATTAGCAACTGACAGAAAATTTGTGGGTGGCTTCATAGTTTATGCTTTGTTTGTTGTTGGCCTTCCAATTATTTTGTCGAATTTATCATGCTATTGGAGTGAGGAAATGAAATTATCAATGCAAATCCAAAAGTTTTTGATTGCCATTCCATGCTTAGCAAATCAAAGTGGACAAACGAATGCTTTAGATATTGCGTTCTATCTGCTCCTGTCATTCATGATGTTATCTGGTAAAATAGCTATTTATTCTGAACAAACATTTTAGGTCTATCAAGCAAGACTTCACTGCATTAATCCTACTGTCATTTGTTATTCTCATTTCTTACTTTAGAAACACTGGTTTTTGTTGCTACTTGGTCTTTCTTTCACGTTCACTTCCACTTTTGCAATATTTCTGCAATTTTAAGGATCCAAAATATGCAGACTCTCATGAATGGGAGAAAATCCACAAGGCAACTCAAGGAGGGAGACAAAAAGGACTTAAAGAGGTGTATAGCATCTCAATAATGGTGAAAAATGGTTGAACAACCACCCAAACACGGAAAAAAAAAAAAAAAAAAAATGAGTGATGAAGAGTAGAAAACATGTTGTCAACTAATTAAGGAAACTACTGTTTTTTGTGTTTATAAGAGACAAATGATAAGACATAACATAGTAGTGAGAGAAGATATTAAAGACGAAAGATTCCTAAAAAATGGAGAAAAAAAATGAATTTTAATACTAATTTATTGGAGAATGGCAGACCAAATCCCTTGATTTCTAAGATTGAATCAGAGTTAGAGTCTTTTCTCAATAGGGATACACTGTTAAGGGCATTCTTTCATGAATAGATGGTTTCAAAAGATGCTAACTGGTGCTTCGTGAACTTACATACGGTCAAGTATCTAATTTAT